>JABSTQ010003286.1:0-216778 GCA_013358835.2 Ixodes persulcatus
CCGAAATTTCAAAAAATTCTAAAACTAGGGTGGTTGGAAAAATAAAACTCTTCAGAAACAAACTCCCAGCCATGGCAGACGCCAGAAATTCCAGAAAACACACTAATTGGCAAACTATTAACCTAACATTTACTAGCTTACTTTTACGTTAAAGTAAATTAAAATATAGTTCAAATTAAAAATTAAAAAAATTAGAAATAAAAAATGACAAAATTTGTAAAATTATTTCAAAAACGTAGTGAGCATGGGAGTGCGCTAAAATGAACACCAGCACAGGAGGTGCAGGACCGGCGACGGTTAAACGCGGACGATAATATTATTCGCGTTTTCGAATCGACGGCATTGCGCTTTCTGAGCAAGTGGTTACTTCAGCGCATCCCTGCATTCCCCGCGTTCTTGTAGTCTTCCAAGAACGCGGGTCACGTGATACCAAGATGGCGGCGTCTACGTCACGTTGCTTTAAAGCGCCTATTAACGTTTTAAAGTTAATATCTTACGCAGTGGGTGGATTATCTACAGATGCGGATTCAAACAGGAATTGTTGTCTACATTGTTCATTAGGACGAGTTGTGACGAATTTTGCGAATGAAATATCATGTTAAAGATAAGTTATGTGTGATACAAGCTTTTTTTCTGTGAGCGAAGGAAGCAGTCATTCGGCAAGGTGTGCTGTGTAGGAGAAGATTTTCACGTCGACCCGGCGAGGGCTATGCACGGCGTCCGTACTACCTAACTAAGCAAACACTTTTATTTCTAACCCCAAATTTTACCCTGCGAACTATGCGGTCCGGAAAATACGCTAACCTCTTGTTTATTTCGATATTTAAAGTGTCTGTTGTCACTGGCAGTTATTCTTTTTGTTTTTTCCTTTTTTGCAGTTTTCGACTTAGGAAATAATAGAAGTATTCCCAAAAACACCGGGCATTATACACAAGAAGAATTGCTTTCTCTTTGGCATTTCCCAAAAACGCTCTAAATGTATAATATATAGAGAGTCTCTTCGCGCTCTCCTTTTTTTTCTTTCGAGCAAACAAGGGCACATTGCGAGGGTTTCGTGAGTAAATATAAACCCTTCACAGTGTCCCATAATATTGAGACGTCATCGAGGCTTTATGCCACGGACACGGATTCATGAGGCTAGTCCTATAAATGATATGCACTAAAAAGAGGGTTGTATGTCTCCGGTGCTACGTCGCAAACCAAGCCTTAATACGATGACATTGGTCTTCTCCAGTGAAAGCCATATTCCCTTCGATTAAATTGGGACGAACCCTTAAAGTACGGCCTAAATGTTCCACATAGCTAAAGCGTGTAGACGCCCATTAGTCGCAGGATTTGTGTCGGCGGTATACACCAACTCTTGTTTACAAACGAAACAGAGCGCCCCTAGCGGAACGCGCGCCGTCGTCCATAAACAAAGCATTGCAATGCGACGTTGTCGGCGTCGGTGTGAGTTCCCGTGCTCCCTTTCGCGTTGGAGATGTTAATCCTACGTCTTTCTGGCAATGACTGACTACTTTAGTGGCCTCCGCGAGATTAACGAGGCTCGTTACACCGCAAAACGTCGTGTAAATAATGTTACGTGCGGCGATTCATTCCGCCTGAACGCCGCACAATGGACGCTAAAGTCTGATTCACATGAGGAGATTCTGCACGCTATATTTAATCCCAACGTAACTCGTGCTGCCAAAGCGTGGAGGGTAGCTGCGATGCTCGAAATACTAAAAATCGGAAGCAGAATCGGACCATGTGAATCAGACATAACAAGTCGGTGAAAGCCACCGGTAACAATGCTGAACATGCCTTTGATGCACTGTTTACATCGCGTATACTTACCACAAATATCCCTCAAATTCAAAAGTCTTTAGAGGCCTGCCCTTACTTTTTATCACAATTACCGCGTGAATGTGTGGTCTACAGGGCCGTTGTTGTTTGAACATTCAGACGACACTTCTGGAAAAGCAGACTACTTCGAATGAGCAGACGACAATTTGAACGCTAACCCGGCCCTTTGAACGTGACGGCCTACAGAACGTGCTCCGCGGGTAGTCCAGACAACTTGACGGTTTTCCTGCGTTCATACTGGAAAACAAAAGAAATAATTCTGACGACCACACGTATCCGTAAATTCAACGAAAAGTGCTTCCCGCGCATGCAATGGACCTTTTTCACATACCGACGGCACAAGGCGGTGGCTGCACGAACTAAAAATCGAGGAAGTGACCTACCTGCGCTACCAATCGATAATGGGAGCTACGCTACCAGTTTCTTCGCTCTCCGAGCAGCGGCGCGTGCCCAATGCGACTCTAAAGAGGGGGATCTGTGGCGTCCACCCAAACGTCATGTTTTTCTTTCCGTCCACTTTCTTTTTTTGTGTAACACAATTATATATATGTTGCAATTACGTGTTCTACTTGCTGATCCACAGCCTCCTTCCGAATTTCCTCGATTTCTAGTGCAGACTTCTGCCGCTTGGCATCGAGTGCTCGCGCGTGCGCAGAACGCTTCTCGGAAAAGGTCCATTGTGGTCTGAAGGCGCCTTTTTCCCTTCTCACGGCACCTACCTACGTTTTCGGACGAACCGGACAGGAAGAAGACACGTGAGAACTGATATCGACATCTTTCCCGGCTATTTTGGTGCAGCCCCAGTCACGGCGTTTTTACGAGAAGGCAGGTTGAAGTCTGGTTTCTTCCAAAACAATACCGCAATGCCCGGCCCACATAGCGACATCCGCTCGAACGCTAGACCGGAAGTGCGCCCGAAGCGCCACCACCGAGGCGTGACGTAACAGAGTCTGGTTGGTGTATACGCTTCTTTCTGCCACTTGCACGCTCCAATTTCCGAAGGTACTACAAACATTTCTCTCGGGTTCGAAAAAAAAAAAAATGATGTACGTAATCAGGCAAAGTAACCTTATCACGCGGCAGCCACAAAGCACGCCGTATTGTTTTTGGCGCCGAAGAGGTTGATGTTTAAAGTTGAGCGAATACTTCTCGGAATCAGCCCCCACACACGGAGACTACATTTTTTGTCGTTCTGTTTCAGGGTCACGGTCGTCAAAGAATTTAAGGACTTCTACCACGCCATTCCAAGCACGTTGGCCTAGCCCGGCCCATTGGTTGTACAGAAAAAGCGACAAATAAACGCCCAGGCTGTTTTTTTTTTTAACTTCGCGACTCGGAAGATTATTAGGGATGGGTTTGGAAACCTTAACTTCTCCCCATCGTTTACAAACATGCAACAGATGCAATAAACGCAAACAGCAGCGTCTGTATAACCTCACGTACTCAGTGAGCACACTTTTGCGAGTATCATATAACACCTATTATTCCTTTACGCTCCTGAAACAGCACGTCGCTTGGTAACCCTCACCCGCCAGTGCTAGCTGGTGCCGGTCCAAAGGCCGAGCAAGAAGGTTCAGTGGTACCCGTGATAGCTAATGTCCGAAAACTCTACTCTCGGTGACCCAGAAGGAATGACAACCCAATATCTTCTGTGCCGGCACACGTTCGTCTTCTGGAAATGGGGAGAAGTGTGGACAGCCTGGTGGTACAAAGCGCAAGGTGAATGCAATGAGGTCGATCAGGTTGCCCGCATGTTAAATCATCTCTGGCCATTTTCCCCACAAGATGGCCAGTACGATCGCCCGCACGAGCTGCGCGGCCTCGCAAATAAAAGGACAGCGCTTAATTATGTTCGGGGACTTTTTGGGGTCGCTAAGAGCGGCGATGACAGTCAATAAAGGATTGCGTCTTGTTGAACCAGTGCTTTGTGTCATTTTCCAGGGCGGTTAGCAGCAAGTGAAATACTACAAGATTGAACGATTCAGGAATCATTCCTCACTTCCGCGACGATCATCCATATGACAACCCTTTTGATAGGAACAAGTGCGCCCCCTATAGGTCTGATAGTTGCGAATACCGTACCCGCCGCCGTTCTTCGTTGAGTCACTTCAGTGTCGTTTTTTGAATCTTCTAATTTGGCGAGTTATTCCGGTTTTCTAAACGAAACTCAGAGCCGACATTAAAAAAAAAAAAAAAAAAAAAAAAAAAAATGACAAACAAAAGTGCTTTTCGCTGCAATTTAGACTCGAGAAGAAAGGGCAAACAAGATAAGCCTTGTGAGGGATCGAATTTACCCCGTAGTTACTTTTCGTGAGAATGAAGTTCAGAGCTGAACAGAAAGACTCCAACAAATATTTCGAAATATACACACTGAGATTAGTATGGAAAAGGCCAAAATACAAATATTACGGTAACTTTGCATTTTATGTAACGAAAAATCTCCAAATACTTCCGCAAAAATGGCAAAAAAAAACGATATTCCGAAATACGGATTTATATAGAAATTCATTTTTTTTTCTCCATTTCGTGGAAGGTAGGAAGGGTGCAGTTCGTGGCAAATGAAATTGATAGGCCCTATTGCGTCACTTTCTTTGTGTCAGTTTATGCACCTCGCCTTTGTCTCAGACTCTCGTCTATTTACATCTACCACCCGGAATGCGGCTAAGAAATATTGCCCCCAGTGACAAACATAGGTACTGGTATAGCCAACGACTGCTTGTCAAGCTTGAAAAAAGGAGTCTGCCCCAAAGAATTGCACAATTTATTATTTTCTATTTTTTATTTCAATCTTTTCAGAACTCAGAGGGCACTACAGGATGTGTGGGTACAGACAACATAAAAAAAGGTCACACAAAAATAAAGAACACAGGTCAACAATGCACTACTGCTGGAAAGTAAACAATAGTGCAGCCTAATATGTTTTACCGAAATTGATTTATCAATGACACCATAAATAAATCAATCGATAATATATTTACTAAAGATACGGGAAGGTGGATCCAATCAGAGGACGTTCTAGGAATGAATGAGTCAATGTACGCGGAGGTTTTGCAGTGAGGTAGGCCTGCAGACTTGTTCGTAGGTCAACTACTTTTTTCAAGTTACTGTAGTTCAACTACTTTTGCGAGTAGTTTAGTAACTTACAATAAGATTTTTAATTCGGTAATTGGTAGTTTACTTTAATTATTTTTTCCCAGTAACTTCTACTCAGGTTACAAATTACTTTCGAATCTAGTGGTAGGTTCGCTCATCAACATATATACCTGCGCAAAAAGAGATACAATGTTGGAGGATCAGCTGATTTTTTGGAAAGGGGGGGGGGGAGCATGATAAAAGGTATGTTTGGGCTAGAGTGTTAATTAGCACCTCGGTTTAAAACAGTGCGACCAGACAAGGGCAAAGCGTGAGGCTTAGGCAGGGGGGTAGTACTTTGTAGGGTCCGAAACCCCCTCAAACTTTCACAAGCCCCCAACTGCAACAACCCTGCTGCGAGGCGCGGGGAGCGGCCATGTCGCCAGTGATGCCGAGTAACAGCGGGATTAGCGCCGACGACTGGCCTTTTTTGGCCGCGTACCGAAACTTAAAGGACACATGCAAAGAAAAAAACAATTTATAAACAGGCTAGATGGAAAAAGAATATTATAAAACGAATTTACAACGAAGGAAAAAAATTAGAGCAACATTTACGGCGCAAAACGAATTTGTAGTTGGCGCCAGCGGGAGCCACCCCTGGTCACGTGGTAGGCCTGTGCGCCGCCGCGCTGCGTCGCCGCCGCCGCAAAGTCACGCCGCCGCCGCACGCTGAGCGTTGTGCAACGCCGCTTCAACGCGTTTCTCCACGCCGCCACCGCCGCAAAAGTTCGTCCGCTTTGGGGCGGCGCCGCCGTCATCTGACCGGCGCACGGATCTATCACGTCAGCTTGCGCTTTTTCAGGAGTTTCCTTTGGGCTCTAAAAGTTACTAATTAATCTTAGTTTTTTGTTATACTTCAAACAAAGATGCATAAGTTACTTTCAGAGACCATAGGAAGCTTCCGAAAGAGCGCAAGCACCACGTGACAAGTAAGAGCCAGTCACGTGACAAATAAGTACCACTTTTCAGCGGCTCCCGCGGGCGCCAACTACAAATTCGTATCGCGGCGTAAATATAGCTCTAAAAATTTTTCTTCTTCGTTGTAAATTCGTTTTATGACTTCCTTTTCCAAACCAGAATGTGAAAAAAATTGTTTTTTTCCTTTGCATGTTTCGTTTAAGGACACATGACGTACTTGAAGAAAGGGCTTGTCCAAGCGTCTCCCCAACATAGAAACTCTCGCCCACTTCAGGAGGTGTACACAGTGCATCCTCACTCAAAGAAGGCAACCAAATGTAGCACCCGCTCTGAAGCTCATGTAGTTCCTGTAGATTGTGCTGTACGTGAAGAATCGCGTGCTAAATTGCAACACAAAGGTGACATCTTTGCGTTGCCTTTCCTCCCAAGACTCAGAATATGCAGGTCTTCCCAGCTTCGAAGATCGTTCGAGAAACCTTTGTAATTCCCCCAACGTGTTTACATAAAAAATAATAATAAACAAGCAATGTTGGGAGGTACTTTACGTACATGGTACTTGAAGTACTACTTTAAGAGTGTTTAGAACACTCGAACTTTACTTCAAGTACATTCTCTGAGCATGTAGTACTGCACTAAACTTTTGTTTTCCGGTACTTTCCGAGGAACGTACAACCCCCGACTTCAAACTACATTCCCCCAATTTGAAAACAAATAAAATGGTGTATCGTCATGTGAAAACGAGCTATCGTCTTTCGAGACGCCATTTGATCATTTCTCTGAGTAGAGTAATGGCGGCTATAAGACCGATAACAATATGTGCCTTTTAATTTCATCGTGTTAAATAGTTCGTGATCTACAGTAAAACACTTACTCTTTGGCCACTTGACTTCATTCAATATTTGCCGCCATTTTCGAAAAAAAGTACCCGCCTTCGATTACCCCTGGAACAATACGTACCAGAAAAAAAAACATTTGCGGACGAAAGGACATCATAAAAGTTCGTGTTAAAAAGTACTTGTACTTAACTTTGAAAATACATTGTATTTACAGCACTTCACTTCAAGTACATAGCACTCGGTGTACTTGACATTATGCACTTGAAGTACAAATCCTCTCTTTTACTTTGTATTTTAAGTCAAATACCTTTTAAATGTACTTTACGCAACACTGTAAACAATCAAACACTGTCTGCAAAATCAAACTGAGGCAGTGGTAAACCTCAAAGTATAAATGATGCATCCGCAGCATCATTGTCAAAAAAAAAGTACATAGCTATTAGGCACGCACAAGCAGAACCAGCTATTAAAGCATTTCTGTCAGAACACAAGCCGCTTTATATTTGTGTACTTGCTTGTTACCATAAAAATATAAATGTAACTTCAAAAGTAATTCGCTACTTTTTTACGGTAGTTAGGAATTTACTCAGTAACTTTCCATTTCAGTAATTTCTACTCTACTCAAATTAATTTTAAGATAATACTCAGTAACGTAACTTAGTTACATTTTCTGAGTAACATGTGCATGTCTGCTTAAAAAAGTGAGGATCGACGCGCTGAGAAATAAAAGATGGCTTCAAAAACGTGAGTCCTTCAGTGAGGCACTAGAATGATAAGTTTTGTAAAAAAGAGAGTCGTTACAATTTTAGGCGTAGTGAAAAAAGAGGACGTTATGTAGTGGTTTTCATTGATTAGACACTAGCCGTGCGATGATAGTTACGGAATATGGAACGTACTGCCCTATTTCGCATGGCTTGGATGTTTTGCATGAGCATTGTTTTAACAGGGATACGAGATTGCTGCGGCATACTCGAGGTTTTAGCGAACTAGTGCTTTGTATAAAATTAGTTCTAAGGACATAGGGGCTGAAAGGAAGTTTCCTTTTAGGTAGCCAAACATACCTTTAGTATTGGCGATGGTGTGATCAGTATGAGATTTCCATGACATGTTAGAAGTAATATGTACACCAATATATTTATAAAACGACAGAAAATGCAGAGGAGTGTTAAAAATTGAGTTCGATGATGGTGACGTGTCTCAACGAAACACCCTCAGCGCTTTACATTTGTTAGTATTAACATACATTTATCACACATTACACCATCCGGATACCGCACAAAGGTCACCTTGAAGAAGTGTGGTATCAGATTCGTTAGTAATTTCACGTTATATTACCCAGTCGCCGGCCAATAAACTAAAGAATGAGGATACACTCATTGGTAGGTCATTAATATAAATAAAAAATAAAAGGGTCCCTTGAACGAAAACTTGGAGGACACCAGAAGTAACAGGGCTGAGACAAGGTTTAGCTTCATTGCTAGTAACAAACTGAGAACGATCAGTTAGAAAACATTGAATTGATGACAAAACATTGGGGTCTATTTTAAGTTTACATAGTATAAAAAATAGGTGTTTGGGAGAGACGTTGTTGAACGCCTTGCAAAAGTCCAAGTTGAACGTCTTGAAAACCCGGGATCCTCGGTCAAGAATGGAAAGTACGTAAACAGCGAAAGTTAGAAATTGAGTTTCGCAGGACAATAATTTGCGAGAACCGTGTTGTGATGGTGAAAAGAATAAATTTGAATCTAAAAAGATTAATGAGATGAGAGTAAATAGGGTTAGTTTTTTTTTTTTTTCTGGCGCAACAGCATCGGGGCTATAGTGCACCAGAAGCATCGTGTAAAGGACACCAACATATTTTATAGACTGACCAAAGCCTCAAGGTGAACCCTACTAGAAACTAGACTCCTTAAACAGTGTTTATAATTTCCGCAGAATATTAATTTCTTCCAAAACATTAAAAGTTGTGAGAATGGGACCAGAGGCTCGTCACCGAGTAAACTGTTGTATGTTCATGATAAAATAAAGAAAAACAAGTTCGACAGTGCTCTTCAAAGTGTTGACAAACTAAAAAAAAAATGTGAAGGATACTTAATGGTTCAGAACAACAAAAAAGTTCGGTTCACTCTTCCTATGCAGGAGGTAACATGACTAACCTGGGTGTGTCCTATTCGCAACCGTTATAAATCTATCTCATAAAGACGCTCTCGGTATTTGTCACTGCGCCACCTCACTCAGGATGGGTTTAATTAAATGGACTTTATTTTGTAGATGGGAATCTCATACCCTGTGCCATGCGAATTTTATTTGCCTTTTAGTGGTACTCAATAATCAGTAGCAGGGATACTGTCATAGTCAATTGTTTGTTCTACACATGCAGAAGCTAAGCGGTCAGCTGCCTCATTGCCATCAATGCTGATATGGCTAGGAACCCAGCAGAACTCAGTGTGTATTTCTTTTACCAGTACTATTGTAAGTGCATTACAAAGTTGCACAAGCAGAGGGTGCTTCCAAGAAGTTGGAGAGTTGAGTGCTTTGAGTGAGCTCAGAGAGTCCGAGAAAATAACAGACTTTCTATATCAATATTCGGATATAAAATAAAATCAGGGTGAAGGGCGATGCATGTATCAGCACTTCCTCAGTTTTTTTATCAGATAAGGAATTTGAATTCATCTCACGAGAAGTTTGATTACAAGAAAATGGTTGCTTGGGTGTGTGTATATAATTGTTTGTTTTTCCGAATAAACATTCAGTTAAAAGTAGCGCATCGTTTTGTCTATTCCTTCTGTTGTCCTTGTTTTCTGGCGCTTTTCAAATAAAAAATGTACCAACTTGCCCAGCTCCAGATTCTTCTACGATATTTGACATTGTGGTCGACTGCAGCTCTGCAATAAAGATCAAGGTATTTTCATTTATTCTTTTTACACGTTTGTAGCTTTGACCAATAGCAGTACAGTTAACTTTGTCTCTGGTTTTTGATCTATCGATAAAGATTTGCTTATAGCCATTGTAGGAGCTATGGAGCTCTAGGAATTTTCGCCTGAGAACACTGGGGTCAACTGTATCTTTTGTGTGCTTGGTCAACGAAATATTACGACGAATATCGGCAACTTTTCATGGTGCAGTTCTTTGTTGAATTTCAAGGACAAGAAAAAAAGCATCAAAATTGCATTTTCCGTGGTAATTCTTACAATTAGTCAATTGGAGGGGTTAAAGATGATTCGTGCTGAAATAAGCGCTCATAGTTTATGTTTTGCTTATTTTATAAGCAGATTTTTGCGGAAGAGAACGGTTTCATAGAAAGTACTGAACGGCGAGATAAAATCTACACCTCTCGATCGAGCACTCATGCGATTCAGTATACAGGCTGAATACCGGTGACGTATGAAATGCCCCCCCCCCCCCCTTGCCAAGCGAATCCCCTGGTGGTGAATGGGATCAGGCATTTTGAGTGAAGACGGTTTCGCAGATCCGTAAACCAGGCTTCCATAGTCCAGGGTAGAGAACACTACAGCCTTGTAAATCCGTAAAAGACATATCCTGTCCGAGCCCCAGGTGTGATCTGAAAGAACCTTTTAGAATATTTAGTTTCTGCTCGCATTTCAGCTTCAGTGGCTTCATATGGGGGCCGAAAGGGAGCTTGTTGTAAAAGGTCACACCGAGAAACTTGTGTTCCGGTCGAACAGGAGGAAGTATGCCATTTATGTGAAGCGACGACCATTCTATCAATGGTTACTTGAATTTGGCGCTCACGGATAGCTAAATAACATGACGAAAATGAAACGTGGACATCGTCAACATAAAGCGAGTAGCAGACCAAAGGTGTCATTGCTCGGGACAGGGAGTTTATTTTGATAAGAACAAGGGTAACGCTTAGGACACGTCCTTGTGGGACACCATTCTCCTGGATGAAAGATGATGAAAGTGTTGTTCCCAAACGCACCTGAAAGATGCGATCCTGAAAAAAGTACGCCATACAATTAAACACATTGCAATCTATATTAATCTCCATAAGGTCTCGGAGAATCCCATAGCGCCAAGTGGTATCGTAATCCTTTTCGAAGTCAAACAATACGGAAAGGCGAAACTGCTCGTCTATAAAGGCCTCTCGGACGGTTGTTTCCAAAAGTACGAGTTGCTTGGCAGTGGACCTGGCAGCACGAAAGCCACACTGTAACTTGATTAAAAAGGAGTTTCGTTCCAGAATGAAGACAAGCCTATTGTTGACCAGCTTCTCAAATGTGTTACCCAGGCAGCTAGTCAGTGCAATAGGCCTGTAGCTAGAGGCTTTACTTCTGTCCTTTCCTGGTTTGAAGATTGGGATGACAACAGCCCTTTTCCACACGCTCGGCAGTTTTCCTGCTGCCCAGACTCTATTGCGAAGATGGAGGAGAATGACAAGGAATGTTTCACGTAAATAGAAAGGCATAGTGCAATGAATGTAATCTACCCCGGGGGTCGTAGCTTTTCCAATGGCAATGAAGCGACGCAGCTCAGTGAGAGTAAAAGGTTGGTCATATTCTTCGGCACAGCTATCAAATCGGCGGATTCGGACATTCCCAGCTTTGGTTTTAAAGCGTAACCAATTTCTGTATAATTCCCAGAGCTGGCGGCTAGCAAGAAATGTCTACCCAGTGGAGCGGCCTCTTTCTGAAAAGATGGAAACGCCTCTCCATCGTCGGCTGACAGTAGGGAGATTGGGAACTGGGAGTAATGACCATCCATTCGCTGAAAGGACCGCCTTTTCGCTTGTCTCCTGATACGGCGAGCCTCTGCACGCAGGCGCTTGGAATACTAGAAGCATGGTGGAGGTGGGATACCGCCGAAACTTTGCCCAAGCGCCAATTTAGAGATTTCTGAACTTTCGGCGCTAGCTATCCCACCATGACTTTGGGCGCCTGGGTAGCTTACCTGATGTTTCTGGAATAGCAGCACGAGCTGCGTCAGCAATTGCAGTTCTAATGATTTCAATTTCTTCACAAAGAGAGTTTGCTTCGGGCAGGACGAACGATGTTACAAATTCCTAAAAGGTTCCCAGTTTGCTCTAGAAAATTTCCACTGACGAGGACAGCAGGATATAATAGGTAGAGGCCTTCTGTAAATGAGACGGATTGGGAAGCGGACACTGTTACGGGGGTTGTTCAGGACAGATCAGGTACAATTTGTGATAAAGTTGATATTTGGGCAAGTTGGTAGTCTAACATATTGAGGTATCTAGCGCACAAGGTAGAGAGAAGAAGGACAGGACAGAAAAGAGCGCTACTCACACTACGTTTACTGACAGGAAAGGAAGAGAAAGGAAAACCCAAATAATCCGCCGCGACCTCGTGCATCTACCACAGCCCCGTGAATGATAGCGGCTATACTCCGTTTCACCCTATGTCGCACCGCAGCGGAGGCTAGAAGCGCGAGCTCATAGCGTTGGCAGCTGCCATTGGTGCACGAGAGAATGTGCTGCTGAGATGTGCCCTAGAGCAAGGAGCTCGCGCTTGCAGCCCTCCCTGCGGCACAGCACAGGGTGAAACAGAGTATAGTTCATCCAGGCTCGTGTGGGCCCTTCATTGTTTGTTCAAGGAATTCCCTTTCCTTGTTTGATAGCGTTACTGATTCAACGCTAACACAGTTCCTGTTCTCACGAAGGATGTAGAAGGCCTCTAATACCTCGCTGGTCAATTTGTCTTTGTTCTTTCCCAAGATGTTGGTATCACGGAATAATTGTCTGCACGTGCATTCCCTGCAATGGAGAGGAAGATTTCCACCCACTGTAGCCCTCAAGGAGTAATCATGCTCCCGGAGTCGGTCATTGAGGCATCTGCCCGTTTGGCCTATGTAGCTCTTGCCACACGAAAGAGGTATCTTATATACGACGCCCGAAGCGCATGGAAGGAACTTGTTTGCATCAACTGCATGGAAGGAATTTGTTTGCTTACATCTAGAAGTCTTCTTCAGCGTAAAGACACATAAAGAGGCCTGTCCATTTAGAGCCATTGTCACAGAAAAGGGATCGTGGCAAAAGCAAGTTGCTTCCTATCTTCAAAAACAACTGTCCGCCTTAAGTATTAGAGGCCCCTTCCGGGTTGTCAACTCTGAGGAGATAGTGGAATATCTCCGATTAGGGGGTCCTGAGAAGAGAACTGCTTTCAGCGTTGACGTGGAGAATCTTTTTTACTCCTTGCCACACGACCAGCTACTGACCTCGGTGATGAATTGTATAGAAGCCAATGGAGAGCTCGCTTTCCGAAGTTCCAGCGGAGTACCAATTGAGAGCTTTATGGAGCTGCTACATTTCTACCTCATGTCTATGATAGTTGGGTGGCGGGATGGGTGCTATTTGCAGAAGTCAGGAGTCTGTATCGGTTCCTGCGTTGCTCCAGTCCTTAGTGACATCTACTTGGGAGCAGTGGACTGTGCGATAGAAAGTGCGCTTGGAAGCAAAAAAGTGAACAAGGTCGCCAGGTATGTTGACGACTTCCTGGTAATTCTTGAAGATGGCGGACGTATGGACATACAAGTAGCAGACATTATGGAGACCTTTGTTGAGTACGGAGGCGGCCTTAAGTTTACATTTGAGGTGCCCAAAGAAAACGTACTTCAGTACCTGGATCTTTCGCTCCACCTGGGGGACACCCATGTTTGTTGGTCGTACAGCCCACGATCCAAGAAAGCCATTCTAGACTACGGCTCGGCGCACTCAAAAATCATCAAGAGGGGCATAGCTCTCACGTGTCTGGGCTCGGCACTAAGGAAGTCTTGTCTTCATACTATGTCAGCCAGCTTCACTATGCAAGTAGAGAGGCTAAGAAAAGCCGGCTATTCGTCAGCTCTCCTGGCTGATGTGGCAAACGCTCTGGTGAAGAAGGCAAAAGGCTTCCAGTCCAACAAGACCAGTGTCAAGAAAACAAGACCAGTAGTAATACCGTACCTGCACAGGATGTTCCATAATTTAAAAAAAAAAACGTCGCAAGCCGCTCTGGGGTCAGAGTAGTTTTTTCTGCACCCCAAAAAATGAGCCAAATTTGCCCTAGAGTGAATGCGCATGCATGCTGAGGGTACCAATAAACCCACGTGCACCAAGAAGCATGCAAACAAATTTCTTCCACGCGCTTCGGGCGTCGTATATAAGATACCTCTTTCGTGTAGCAAGAGCTACATAGGCCAAACGGGCAGATGAATCAATGACCGACTCAGGGAGCATGATTACTCCTTGAAGGCTACAGTGGGTGGAAATCTTCCTTTCCATTGCAGGGAATGCACGTGCAGACCATTATTCCGTGATACCAACATCTTGGGAAAGAACAAAGACAAATTGACCCGCGAGGTATTAAAGAGGCCATAAAACGAATTTTGGGCTGGGTATGAATGATTTTAAATTGGGACTTTACTAATCGCATATCGTTTAGTTGGCCAAAAGAAAGAGGGCGGAAAGTCAAAAGCCAGCTTTTCGGTACGAACATTTGAAAATGTAGCGGACTATTTTGTACCTCCTTTCCTTCGAAAGCCCTCCGCCTTTTCACTATGATACATCCGCGGTTCCCAAAGCGCGTCAGCGGTGCCAACCTGACGTCACCCGAGCCCAGCTCACGCATTGGACACGAGCACTGCGTCACTCGGACGTATGCGCTCGTCAACAATAAATCCGTCGACGAATATTCGGATTCGCGTTCGTGGCCAATGAGTGCACTCACGGAACTTATCGTCACTGGAGAATGGCAAGTTCTATGGTGTGCATAAAAAGCACGGTGGAAGCTAGGAGTCATCATCGCACCGGTGCCAAAGAATGTCGCGGCTTACGTGATTTCACAATTCACATTTGAGTTGAGGATTAAAGCTAAGGAGGAAGAAGTAGGAAAATCGTTTCATGACCCCTTTAAGCCTGGTTCAGACAGTTGCGTTTGACTGCGTTTGACTGCGTTGCGGCTGCGAGAAACCAGGACATCCCTGCTGCTTATATCGCGTGCCAAGATGATTCCTTTAATTGGATTCCACGCTTCATACGAAGCACAGATGTGCCAGTGACTCACTTTCGGTTCTCGACGCACCGCAGTCAAACGCACTCAAGTGCAAGTGTCTGAACCGGCCTTTAGAGGCCTTCTACATCCTTCGTGAGAACAGGAACTGTGTTAGCGTTGAATCAGTAAGGCTATCAAACAAGGAAAGGGAATTCCTTGAACAAACAATGAAGGGCCCACACGAGCCTGGATGAACTATACTCTGTTTCACCTTGTGCTGTGCCGCAGGGAGGGCTGCAAGCGCGAGCTCCTTGCTCTAGGGCACATCTCGGCAGCACATGCTCTCGTGCACCAATGGCAGCTGCCAACGCTATGAGCTCGCGCTTCTAGCCTCCGCTGCGGTGCGACATAGGGTGAAACGGAGTATAGCCGCTATCATTCACGGGGCTGTGGTAGATGCACGAGTCCGCGGCGGATTAATTGGGTTTTCTTTCTCTTCCTTTCTTGTCAGTAAACGTAGTTGTGAGTAGCGCTCTTTTCTGTCCTGTCCTTCTTCTCTCTACCTTGTGCGCTAAATACCTCAATACAATTTGTGAATATGAATGAAGAAACAATGGACAGGGCAATGCATGAAAAAGAGTGGAGAGTCGAGTTGAAATATGTGACCTTACTTGTATTTAGGTATAAAGGCAGCGCCTTTTCTAGGGCTGCCGTGAACTGGCTTTAGATGGAGGGAGAACCATAAAGAGGTGAGAATATTCGAAATCCGCGGTGCACCGACCACCACCGAGCCGAACAAGGGGTTAGGTAACGCACCATTCCAACAAGTGCTTTGCTGGAGACATTTCCCTAACAGTGCTGCCGGGAAACTTTAACCAAGTGTGGATCTGGACTAGGGTATCTGTCTCCACTCAAGGGTAGCCCTTGCCGCCATGAAGGTGAAATAAAAAGAAAGAGAAGAAGGAGAAGAAAGGTAAAGAGAGGAGAGGTGGAGAGAGGCGACCGACTGAATCATCCTGGTCCTAGCGAAGCCAGGACACTCGTCTACGAAAACAGGGGCTGAAGCGGTATATTGCCTCGCCCGGGGGCCCCGAATGGTCCAAACGTACCCCGGGCTCAACTTAATCATCAAGATCCCCTTTTCCCCACACACAAGTTAGGCAACGCACAGCCAAGCGTTGGCGGGTGAACCCACATGGCTCAGGGTTCCTAGTGACGCTACTCACCAAGCACGTACTAAAGCAGGTGCCCCCTGCACGTTGGTATGGAGGCCCACGTGACTGGGGTCCGTGGTGACGCCATTCACAAAGCACCAAACACCTAAGTTGTAGGCTCCCCCAGCGGGGTAAGAGCCAAAAAGTGAGGTATGTACAAGGAACACACAGTGACCACTTTGTGAAGGAGGAGGCGCACCGCCACTGCCTCCAGCCCAGTGGTTAAATCGACCGCGCAGCAGGGAATGTGCTTGGCAACAATCACTGCAACCCGTCCCGCAGTAAGAGACGCGTCGTTTCTATATTTTCTAAGATTTAATTGCGCCTAAGAAAATGCGTACAACCTGCATTGATGTGAGTTCCTTGTAGACAAAAGTCTCGTGGCCGGTGTTCCTCCAAGAGGAGCTCCACATCGTCAAAGTTCCTGAAAAGTCCACGACAGTTTCATTGACTGATCGCAGTCATTCTTTATCGAAATGCCCCTATTATGGGGAGGTCTGAAGGGAATAAAAGGTAGGGATGGCATAATCATTTTGGATGAACGAATGGCATTTTCCGCTTCTGTTTTCGATTCGGTGTCCGCCACCCTATCTCCTCTAGGTCAGTTTCTGGAGCAGAAAGGGTGGCAGCATCAGCTATCACCTCTGCGTCCAGAACCTTCTTGGCAAGCCTGCCACACGACCGTGGGGGAAACCTCCGGTCTCTGTCTCGCCCTGCTGGGGGGGCGGTCGACGTACTGGGCCAACACACTGCCGTGTTCGTACCCTCCACTGCACGTGAAACGTTTTCCTTCTTAGGCGAAGTTCTCCGCAGAGAGAAGGAGCGAGGGCCTCGCTCTCCTGCCTGGAGAGACGGCGCAGGAGGAAGGGGCGATAGAATCGCCTCCATCATTTCAATGGTACCTGGGTCCTTCATAACACAGGGTGTGTCACCTGCGTTTGCAAATGGGAGTGAATGACAACGAAGATAAATCTTGAGCCTGGGCGTGGGGGACTGCAGCGCTTTCCCATGGTCTGCAAAAGACACCTGGGTCGCCACTGTTGCCTTGGACGGTGCAGGTCCCCAGCTGGACACCGCCTCCGCAAAAAAGCCTCTCTGAAAAGCGGAGAGACGACGCTTCGCCTCCTGATAACTTAAGTTCTTCACCTTGATCGCAGAAATTTTCTGTCGTTTTTTTACGTAGGCACAAGCCCTAGAGTACGCTCACTGGCCACAATCACAGTTGGCACACTTGTAGATTGCTCGTCAAGCATCAGCAGGGTTGTCATCGCCACTTCATTTGGAGCAGGTCTCACGACCACGGCAAGCGCGCGAACTATGAACAGAGCGCTCGCTGCGGAAGCAGCGGAAAGGATTGGGAATGTATGGTCATACTTTGCAATTAATGTAGCCTGCTTTCACTGAAAGCGGCAGCGTATTTCTCTCGAAGGTTAGAATTATGTGTGTAGTGGGCCGTTCAGCGCCAACCCGACGGATTTTGATTCGTTTTGCGGCGATACCTTGAGCTTGCAAGACCTCTACAATTTCTTCCTCGGAGGTGCCTGTCAGGTGCACCCCCTGATATCAGACCGCGGTGGGTGTTTAGTGTGTAGTGAAGAGAAACTGACCTTGAGATCCTGTAGACTGAATATTCAGCAGAGCTGTGGCTTGGAATTTTTTTAAAATACCTACACAACAAGATCGATTTCTTAGCTTCATATTTCTCTCCAAGTATGTTTCGGAAAACTTAGCAACAAGAAAAGAAAACGCCTTGGGCAGTGGTTTAGCAGTGTCTTCAGAACGCTGTACAAAAAACCTGGGAGTCTTTCGAGTTTGTCCTGCTTTTGTTGAGGGATGTTGAAAGGAATTTGGTGCGGACTCTTGTCGGAGGCCGATCAGGTTGTTTTTGCTTGACACCTGTAGAGATGGAAAGATGTTTACAATCTATGGCCCACCGCCCACCACTGAACCCATCAAGAGGATAGGTAATGTGGCTTAACAAGAAATGCTTGACTAGCACAATTACGTTACAAGTGTTACCGAGAAACTCTAACCCAGTGTGGGTCTGGAGAGGGATCTGCCACCACCCAAAGCTAGCCCTTGAGGCCAAAAAAGGTGAAATAAGAAGAAAGAGAAGAAGGAGGAGAAATTTAAAGAAAGGAGAGGTGGAGAAAGGCAACTGACGGAATCATCTTGGTCGGGCCATGCCAGGACACCTGTCTACGAGAAGCAGCCTCCGAAGTGGTATATGCATCGCCCGAGAGGCCCCGAGGGTCCAAAGCAGGGCCGAACAGTATCGCGATACAAATGTATTGCGATAGTATCTTAGAGATACTTTCGAGTATCTGTATCTCTGTATGGAGATGCATTTGTAAAATGTATGTGTATCTCAGTAGTGAAATACATTTACAATGTATCGCTTGTATCGCGATATTTTGCCCGACTTAGGCATCTCCTTACATTTGTTGCCGTATTTAATATAAATATAAAGGATAAAAACATTTGTTTGGGGCAACTTGCTTCGAAATTTACATGAACCTGCCCTTTAACATGATCCATCTCAGTCACCAACAACAAAAAGATGTGGTTTAAAGAAGGTTACTTGCAAGAATAAGAAAATCTGCTTCTCTCACAAAGCCCTCCACTCTTTCCAATTTAGCAGAGAGAACGCTATAAAGGAGTTGAGTCGAGAAAAAGTACGGCCCTGCTGTCCAAACTCCCTTCACTACGGGTGACTCAGAAGCTTATATTATGACTGTTTGATAAGCGCCCTCACGGCAAAACAGGGTTTATTTCGGGCAGACGCCTTTTGTCAAGCATGGTACGCAGTCGTTACCGTTCTATAACTATGTGGTTCAACGGGGGTGACATGTTTTTTCAGCGGAATTTAATGAAGATAAAGAGTTCGAGGTAATGGGCAGTGCCCATTACATTTCACGTTCGCCACAAGCTGCACCCTCCCCACGTAGCACCGTTTGGGAACAGATGCATTTCTATGAGTATCTGTACCTGTATTCTGGAATAGTTTTTCGCCGTTACTGCGGAATTATCAGCGGGGTATCCCGCTGCATAAAAGACAAATGTATTTCAGAATCTGTATTTTGGCCTTAAGACACATGAATCTCAGTATTTGTATTCCCGAATACTTTTTGGAGTATCTCTGCCCAGCCCTGGTCCAGACATACTCCGGGCTCAGCTGAACCACCCGGATCCCCTTTTACCCGCGCACAGGTTAAGCCACGCACAGCCAGGCGTGGGTGGGTGTACTCACATGGCTCGGACTTCGTAGTGACGCCACTCACCAAACACCTACTAAAGCAGGTGCCCCCTGCGTATGGGTATGGAGGTCCACGTGGCCGGGATCCGTGGTGATGCCACTCACAAAACATATCCTAATGCAGGTGCCCCCTGCGGGGATGCTCCTCCAAGCTTCAGTTGGGCTCTAAAATGCTGAGATACAGAAAACGTGAGCATAATTGTTTACAGCTTCCTCATGTCTCGCCGTGCAAATTTATGTTGACGAGAAGTCTCCTCACATTGAATTCATCTGCCTAAAAAGTCCAAGATGAAGAGGCCCTCAAAACATGAAGAGACACATTGAAAAATAGCCATTTTAGCAAACAGCTTACAATTTCCCCTCTCTTTCTCTCCGGTCTCAGCTTTCTCGAAATGCAGGGTAAGCTTTACAAACTGTAGTACATGGCCCGGGCGATGTTTTGGTTGTAACTTGGCAGTGATTGTTTTAGATTCCTAATTATATTTCATTTCTGAACTAGATAACATTCCACAAGTTCCCTGCTGAGAAGAAGCTGCGTCGACAGTGGATTTATGCCATTCGAAGAGACTCAGGTGCACACTTCAGCATTGAGAGGACAACTAAAGTGAGTTCCAAGCACTTCGAGCAGGACGACTGTGTCGCAAACGTGGCAAGCGGACGTCAATACCCGAAGCAGAATGATGTACCTTTCAGCTTCGCGTTCTCGAAGAAAGTTGTGCCTCGATCTGTCCAGAAAAGACGACCTTTGCAAACAAGTCTTGCAACCCAACAATCCAGACGTGCCTTGCAGTGACGGAACGGTATCTTCCCCTGACAAAGACAAGCAGAAGGCATCAAAAAGCCCGTTTTGTTTACTCACCAGTCGACACTGCCGCACCTGCAGGCACCAGTGTGTTAAAGAGATACGCTGGTGTGACTGTTGGAAAAGTTGACTAAAATGTAGCAGCAATTGAACGAAAAAGATGCGGAGCTGGCCAGGCTGTGAAATTGATACAAAACACTTCAGAAATGCAGCGACATAGTAAAACAAAGGCCCTGCCTCAGCAATGGAATCAGCTGTATGTCTTATGCGAAGAAACGAGGAACTTAAAAAAAAAAAAAACCAAAAAAAAACATGCGGCTAAAACCCAAGAGCTGGAAAGGAAACTGTCCCAGACTGATGAAAGAGGCCATCTACGCCAAACTTACTGAAATGATCATTGCACTATAGGAAGGGTTTCACAAAATTATAACCAGGAAGTTAAAATCGGTGTAAAAGACCAATACTACCAAGAAATTTGATTACTCGTTTAAAAGCGATTAGAGAATTCTCTCTCACAAAGAGAGCTGGACGAAATGGGATAAGGTGTTCGACGAATTCAGGAAAATGAATGCGGCGCTTGGGCTCAAGGCCGGGACACAACCTCATGATAGGCACAACAGTGAGCCTGTCACCACATCAATTACACACGGGTGGATTTCCCCCCGAAAGCCGATACCTATGAGTTATAAAAGAATGTTATATTCTCAGACGGCACAAAAACGTTTAATGAATTCGGTTCTTGCATGAATAGCTTTCGCAAACTCCCAAAGTAGGTTTGGTAACATGGAGCTAGTTTTCGCACTTCATGTATTATTCCCACTACCAACATAAAAAAATCGGAGACTTCTCCAAAGTCTTCATATCTTGATAGGGTAAACAGGACAGCGATTGGGGAAGGTTACCTGCAGACCCTGAGAACTTGTCGGTATCCTAGTTGTCAAGTATACGGACGTGACTGGGTACCTAACGACATTTTATATACTATTAAACACCATGCATTCGAGACTTCTAAACAGAAAAAAAAAGTTTATGTAAAAAGATTTCAAGGTGACGACCGCAGCATCCAATTTTACACTCGACTCCTAAGTTACGACTGTTTTAAGGCATTGCTCCAATATGTAGCTTCACAAAATGGCAGTGCTAGTTCAGACCACAAAACCAAGGAAGCAAAGAGTCATCGGTACAAGCTCTCGTGAAGACCAGTTTTTCATGACGCAAGTCAAGTTTAGTGTTTTCAACATGCACTTAGCGCACATCTTTGATGTTTCCACCAGCACTGTGACCAGAATCTTCACATAGGTTAACCTGCTGTATGTCAGGCTGACAGAGCTGTCATGGTGGCCACCACGTGACGTTGTGGACTCGACCATGCCTGAAGAGTTTAAAGCAGGGTTGCCAACGACACGTGTGATTATTGATGCGACGGAACTGCGGTGGGAAGTATCAAGTTCTCTGGTTATGCAATCAGGAACGTACTCGCCGTATAAACCAACGAACACTTTAGAAGGGTTAATAGGAATGTCACCTAACGGACTCGCACCCTTTGTCTCATTGCTGTTCATGGGGTCGGCTTCAGAGTGGATTTCTGGAAAAAGAGTTCGCGCCAGGCGACACAGTGATGTCAGACGAAGGATTGAAAATCAGGGATCCTTTGAAAAAGAAAGGCGCTGAACTGAACCTGCCACCGTTTCTAAAAAAAACAAACGTTGAGTGCCTCAGAGGTTTGTGTGAAACTGAAGACATTGCTTCCTTATGCATTCATGTGGAGAGGGGAATTCAGTGCATCTATACTTACTACATATTTGACAAAATGGTTGCTCTCTCTCTAGATCACACGGTCAGTAATATGTGGACTGTTTCCACTCTTGTGAGCAACATTCACACTATGGTAACTACTGTGTATACTATGGTTTCATGGAATACGTACGTTTCGAAGCACAGCGTCTGGATGGGGTTCCACCGTACTCTATGGAAGACACAGTTGTGAAACCAAAATCTAGATGGCACTTCAAGCGATGGAAGGCGGACTAAAGTGACTGAGGAGGGGGCCCCCTTCAGCGAGAGTTCCTCAACTGAAGTAATCTAGTAACGCTGGTTCCACGTACCACCTCTTTATGACGCCCAAAATTTCTCTGTGGCCTGAGTCCCGGTAAAGCCCCTTGATGTGCCTGTGCTCATTTTGAAAGCGGCGTCGAATACGTCTATGCACAAGGTCCGTGCCACGTGCAGCCCTTTGAAGAAAATGGCTGCACGAAACCGAAATAAACGGCTCTTGGAAGCAAAAAGCGGTGGAGCATTCGCTCACCGCATGTGTCTAGCGCGTTTCTAGAACAATGGTTGGCGGTGAATGTAAGAAACGCAAAGCGTGAATTTTATCAAGGGCTTTTAGATCCCGTTTCATTTCTGCCCGAAGTGGTGTGGCGTGAAGCGTCTCCTCGGTATTACTTCTGTACTGAAGTGTTGTGCGCGATCGCGCAGGGCACGAGAGCGTCTCGTACTCCGCTTGCTCATGCAAGACGCACCTCTACGCCGAGCCATTTGAAGGGGAACCCCACTTGTTAATAGAGAGATTTAGTCAACCGTATTGCATCTCCGAGCGCAACGGATACGATTGATACAATCGCGAAACGACGTGTGCAAAAACGCGTCGTTGATTCGATCACAAAAATTGCAATTTTGCTCGCCGAAACAGTACAAAGAGGCTGGCAATAAGAGACCAACATTAACTGTCGTTGCCGACTTTAGGAGCGACAGGTACTGTTTTGAAAGAAAAAAAACACATCGTAATTAACGAAAAACAACGAGGCCCCAGGTGTACATCGGCAAAAGAAGCTCATATAAATCCCATACAAACGGAAATAACGTCTGAGTGGTTTGCGTCGTCACCGTCTGGAGGCAAAATTTCGGAGGAATCGAACCAATAAGATTCGATTCCTCCGAAGGGCACGAATTCTTTTATTGCTTTCTTATGTGTGTGAGTGTTTGTTTTAACTGCTAACGCCACAAGGCGTAAAATATGTACACTACTTCACCTACGGAAGATTTTATATTTATTATTTGTATCTCTTTAGTACTTGTTGCCAGAAAATGGAGCCACTGCACATAAACATGTCTCTCTTGACAGAACTAAGTTACTGCCCGACATGACAATCTGGTGGTGCGCAAGTTCTTAAATCCGTCACGTGAGCTTCTCGAGCTTGGTCAAGTGCACTCACTATTCACTGTTTCTCGCTTGAGTTGAAGCGTGGTGGCACTGTTTGCAAATAGACCCCCGACCACATCCGGTTCTTAACCAGATGGCGGGTTTTGCAGTGTACACGTTTCCACTGTTTACAAAAGCCACAGTCAGCAGGTTCTTAATCGTAGTCCAGCCGGCGCTCGCTCGCAATTGCGGCCAGCCAGAAAGTGCGCGTGCATAACACACAAGCTCAGAAATCAACGTGCTTTTATGTAAAGGTGTATAGACGTTTCCACTGTTTACAAAAGCACAGCCCACACGTGCTAAATCATAGTCCAGCCAGAGCACGCGCGCATTTGCGGTCAGCCAAAAAGTGCGCGTGCATAACACACAACCACAGCAATCAACGCGCCCTCATACGCTTTTATGGAAAGCTGTATAGACGCTTC
The DNA here is from genome assembly GCA_013358835.2 of Ixodes persulcatus. NCBI lineage: Eukaryota > Metazoa > Arthropoda > Arachnida > Ixodida > Ixodidae > Ixodes > Ixodes persulcatus. Next base: position 23,580 of record JABSTQ010003286.1, read on the forward strand.
CACTGTTTACAAAAGCACAGTCCACACGTGATAAATCACAGTCCAGCCAGAGCTCCCGCCAAATTGCGGCCAGCCAGAAAGTGCGCGTGCGTAACACACAAGCACAGCAATCAACGCGCTCTCATACGCTTTTATGGAAAGGTGGATAGACGTTTCATCTGTTTACAAAAGCACAGTCCACACGTGCTAAATCACAGTCCAGCCAGAGCTCGCGAACATTTGCGGTCAGCCAGAAAGTGCGCGTGCATAACACACAACCACAGCAATCAACGCGCCCTCATACGCTTTTATGGAAAGCTGTATAGACCTTTTTCGCATAACCTCAAACCAGCCAGTAACTGACGTACCCTCGACCTGGTGCATTTTTGGGTTGCCCGCTGACACAGGGTATGCAACCGCCAAGGGTATGGGCGAAAAGGCTTAAAAATGGACGTCGTGCATGATGTAGTTCCGAGTGCTCCTTTTTACCGTGCTGCAATTTCGGAAAATCTACGGTTGTCTAGCTACCACTGCGTGGTCGTCGGATGAATAAATAATTTTAAAAAGCATAAGAACAATAGCAGAAAGTGTGCCATGAGCACAAGAAGCTGCAGCGCGAGTGTGGCTGCAATGTTATCGAGCTTCGCATTTTTCCCAAGAATCCTTATTTATGAAGTCAGTCGACTGCGAGCTTGAATCGCGAGAGATTCGTATCAGGCTCAACGTCACGTTTAAGCTCACGACCACTTCGTCTACGACAAGAGGACCGATTTTAATTCCCGGTGCAGGTGGTCCAATTAGGTTATCACTGCAAGCCCCATGGTATGTGAAAGGTATGAAAAAGTCTACATGCCACCACTCAAGATGCAGCTATCAAATGCCGAGAGCTTACCTGCATAGACTACATTAAACTGCTCATATATACTTAGCTGTGAAAACTCAATCAAAACACCCCACCGTCTTCGTCGTCGTTCTCTCGAGGAGGCAAGATGATGGCCTGTGAGTAGCCAGCTAGATTCAACCGGACAAGCTCCAACCAAGTTATTGCAGCCCACCATAGCCAAGTCTAGCCAAGTTCCCCCCATACCCACATCGTTGCCTACCCAGATAGCTGTGCTGCCAGAACTAGCCGGTATTTCTTTTTCTAAACCGCTAGACGGCGTCGTCGGCGCCGCAATTCTCAAGATGGCGGCGCCGTTAAAGAAAAGGTCTATAGACGCTTCCACTGTTTACAAAAGCACAGTCCACACGTGATAAATCACAGTCCAGCCAGAGCTCGCGCGCATTTGCGGTCAGCCAGAAAGTGCGCGTGCATAACACACAACCACATCAATCAACGCGCCCTCATACGCTTTTATGGAAAGCTGTATAGACGCTTCCACTGTTTACAAAAGCACAGTCCACACGTGCTAAATCACAGTCCAGCCAGAGCTCGCGCGCATTTGCGGTCAGCCAGAAAGTGCGCGTGCATAACACACAACCACAGCAATCAACGCGCCCTCATACGCTTTTATGGAAAGCTGTATAGACGCTTCCACTGTTTACAAAAGCACAGTCCACACGTGATAAATCACAGTCCAGCCAGAGCTCGCGCGCAATTGCGGCCAGCCAGAAAGTGCGCGTGCATAACACACAAGCACAGCAATCAACGCGCCCTCATACGCTTTTATGGAAAGCTGTATAGACGCTTCCACTGTTTACAAAAGCACAGTCCACACGTGCTAAATCACAGTCCAGCCAGAGCTCGCGCGCAATTGCGGCCAGCCAGAAAGTGCGCGTGCATAACACACAAGCACAGCAATCAACGCGCCCTCATACGCTTTTATGGAAAGGTGTATAGACGTTTCCACTGTTTACAAAAGCACAGTCCACACGTGATAAATCACAGTCCAGCCAGAGCTCGCGCGGAATGGCGGCCAGCCAGAAAGTGCACGTGCATAACACACAAGCACAGAAATCAACGCGCCCTCATACGCTTTTATGGAAAGAGGGATAGACGTTTCCACTGTTTACAAAAGCACAGTCCACACGTGATAAATCACAGTCCATCCAGAGCTCGCGCGCGATTGCGGCCAGCCAGAAAGTGCACGTGCATAACACACAAGGACAGCAATCAACGCGCCCACATACGCTTTTATGGAAAGGCGTATAGACGTTTTCACTGTTTACAAAAGCACAGTCCACACGTGCTAAATCACAGTCCATCCAGAGCTCGCGCGCAATTGCGGCCAGCTAGAAAGTGCGCATGCGTAACACACAAGCACAGCAATCAACGCGCCCTCATACGCTTTTATGGAAAGGTGGATAGACGTTTCCACTGTTTACAAAAGCACAGTCCACACCTGCTAAATCACAGTCCATCCAGAGCTCGCGCGCAATGGCGGCCAGCCAGAAAGTGCACGTGCATAACACACAAGGACAGCAATCAACGCGCCCTCATACGCTTTTATGGAAAGATGTATAGACGTTTCCACTGTTTACAAAAGCACAGTCCACACGTGCTAAATCGCAGTCCAGCCAGAGCTCGCGCGCAATGGCGGCCAGCCAGAAAGTGCACGTGCATAACACACAAGCACAGCAATCAACGCGCCCTCATACGCTTTTATGGAAAGGTGTATAGACGTTTCCACTGTTTACAAAAGCACAGTCCACACGTGCTAAATCGCAGTCCAGCCAGAGCTCGCGCGCAATGGCGGCCAGCCAGAAAGTGCACGTGCATAACACACAAGGACAGCAATCAACGCGCCCTCATACGCGTTTATGGAAAGATGTATAGACGTTTCCACTGTTTACAAAAGCACAGTCCACACGTGCTAAATCGCAGTCCAGCCAGAACTCCCGCGCAATGGCGGCCAGCCAGAAAGTGCACGTGCATAACACACAAGCACAGCAATCAACGCGCCCTCATACGCTTTTATGGAAAGGTGTATAGACGTTTCCACTGTTTACAAAAGCACAGTCCACACGTGCTAAATCGCAGTCCAGCCAGAGCTCGCGCGCAATGGCGGCCAGCCAGAAAGTGCACGTGCATAACACACAAGGACAGCAATCAACGCGCCCTCATACGCTTTTATGGAAAGATGTATAGACGTTTCCACTGTTTACAAAAGCACAGTCCACACGTGCTAAATCGCAGTCCAGCCAGAGCTCCCGCGCAATGGCGGCCAGCCAGAAAGTGCACGTGCATAACACACAAGCACAGCAATCAACGCGCCCTCATACGCTTTTATGGAAAGGTGTATAGACGTTTCCACTGTTTACAAAAGCACAGTCCACACGTGATAAATCACAGTCCAGCAAGAGCTCGCGCGCAATGGCGGCCAGCCAGAAAGTGCACGTGCATAACACACAAGCACAGAAATCAACGCGCCCTCATACGCTTTAATGGAAAGGTGGATAGATGTTTCCACTGTTTACAAAAGCACAGTCCACACGTGATAAATCACAGTCCAGCCAGAGCTCGCACGCAATGGCGGCCAGCCAGAAAGTGCACGTGCATAACACACAAGCACAGAAATCAACGCGCCCTCATACGCTTTTATGGAAAGGTGGATAGACGTTTCCACTGTTTACAAAAGCACAGTCCACACGTGATAAATCACAGTCCAGCCAGAGCTCGCGCGCAATGGCGGCCAGCCAGAAAGTGCACGTGCATAACACACAAGCACAGAAATCAACGCGCCCTCATACGCTTTTATGGAAAGGTGGATAGACGTTTCCACTGTTTACAAAAGCACAGTCCACACGTGATAAATCACAGTCCAGCCAGAGCTCGCACGCAATGGCGGCCAGCCAGAAAGTGCAGGTGCATAATTCACAAGCACAGAAATCAACGCGCCCTCATACGCTTTTATGGAAAGGTGGATAGACGTTTCCACTGTTTACAAAAGCACAGTCCACACGTGATAAATCACAGTCCAGCCAGAGCTCGCACGCAATGGCGGCCAGCCAGAAAGTGCAGGTGCATAACTCACAAGCACAGAAATCAACGCGCCCTCATACGCTTTTATGGAAAGGTGGATAGACGTTTCCACTGTTTACAAAAGCACAGTCCACACGTGATAAATCACAGTCCAGCCAGAGCTCGCACGCAATGGCGGCCAGCCAGAAAGTGCACGTGCATAACACACAAGCACAGAAATCAACGCGCCCTCATACGCTTTTATGGAAAGGTGGATAGACGTTTCCACTGTTTACAAAAGCACAGTCCACACGTGATAAATCACAGTCCAGCCAGAGCTCGCGCGCAATGGCGGCCAGCCAGAAAGTGCACGTGCATAACACACAAGCACAGAAATCAACGCGCCCTCATACGCTTTTATGGAAAGGTGGATAGACGTTTCCACTGTTTACAAAAGCACAGTCCACACGTGATAAATCACAGTCCAGCCAGAGCTCGCACGCAATGGCGGCCAGCCAGAAAGTGCAGGTGCATAACACACAAGCACAGAAATCAACGCGCCCTCATACGCTTTTATGGAAAGGTGGATAGACGTTTCCACTGTTTATAAAAGCACAGTCCACACGTGATAAATCACAGTCCAGCCAGAGCTCGCGCGCAATGGCGGCCAGCCAGAAAGTGCACGTGCATAACACACAAGGACAGCAATCAACGCGCCCTCATACGCTTTTATGGAAAGGTGTATAGACGTTTCCACTGTTTACAAAAGCACAGTCCACACGTGATAAATCACAGTCCAGCCAGAGCTCGCGCGCAATGGCGGCCAGCCAGAAAGTGCACGTGCATAACACACAAGCACAGCAATCAACGCGCCCTCATACGCTTTTATGGAAAGGTGGATAGACGTTTCCACTGTTTACAAAAGCACAGTCCACACGTGATAAATCACAGTCCAGCCAGAGCTCGCGCGCAATGGCGGCCAGCCAGAAAGTGCACGTGCATAACACACAAGGACAGCAATCAACGCGCCCTCATACGCTTTTATGGAAAGGTGTATAGACGTTTCCAAAAGCACAGTCCACACGTGCTAAATCAGCAGTCCAGCCAGAGCTCGCGCGCAATGGCGGCCAGCCAGAAAGTGCACGTGCATAACACACAAGGACAGCAATCAACGCGCCCTCATACGCTTTTATGGAAAGCTGTATAGACGCTTCCACTGTTTACAAAAGCACAGTCCACACGTGATAAATCAGAGTCCAGCCAGAGCTCGCGCGCAATGGCGGCCAGCCAGAAAGTGCACGTGCATAACACACAAGCACAGCAATCAACGCGCCCTCATACGCTTTTATGGAAAGGTGTATAGACGTTTCCACTGTTTACAAAAGCACAGTCCACACGTGCTAAATCACAGTCCAGCCAGAGCTCGCGCGCAATGGCGGCCAGCCAGAAAGTGCACGTGCATAACACACAAGCACAGAAATCAACGCGCCCTCATACGCTTTTATGGAAAGGTGTATAGACGTTTCCACTGTTTACAAAAGCACAGTCCACACGTGATAAATCACAGTCCAGCCAGAGCTCGCGCGCAATGGCGGCCAGCCAGAAAGTGCACGTGCATAACACACAAGCACAGCAATCAACGCGCCCTCATACGCTTTTATGGAAAGGTGTATAGACGTTTCCACTGTTTACAAAAGCACAGTCCACACGTGCTAAATCGCAGTCCAGCCAGAGCTCGCGCGCAATGGCGGCCAGCCAGAAAGTGCACGTGCATAACACACAAGCACAGCAATCAACGCGCCCTCATACGCTTTTATGGAAAGGTGTATAGACGTTTCCACTGTTTACAAAAGCACAGTCCACACGTGCTAAATCGCAGTCCAGCCAGAGCTCGCGCGCAATGGCGGCCAGCCAGAAAGTGCACGTGCATAACACACAAGCACAGCAATCAACGCGCCCTCATACGCTTTTATGGAAAGATGTATAGACGTTTCCACTGTTTACAAAAGCACAGTCCACACGTGATAAATCAGCAGTCCAGCCAGAGCTCCGCGCAATTGCGGCCAGCCAGAAAGTGCGCGTGCATAACACACAAGCACAGAAATCAACGCGCCCTCATACGCTTTTATGGAAAGGTGTATAGACGTTTCCACTGTTTACAAAAGCACAGTCCACACGTGCTAAATCACAGTCCAGCCAGAGCTCGCGCGCAATGGCGGCCAGCCAGAAAGTGCACGTGCATATTACACAAGGACAGAAATCAACGCGCCCTCATACGCTTTGATGGAAAGTTGTATAGACGTTTCCGCTGTTTACAAAAGCACAGTCCACACGTGCTAAATCACAGTCGAGTCAGAGCAGGCGCGCAATTGCGGCCAGCCAGAAAGTACGCGTTAATAACACACAAACATAGCAATGAACGCGCCTGAAACGCTTTTACGCAGACTTAATTTACTCCTATCATAAAGGAATGATGAGTAAAAAATAAGGAAATATACGTGAGCCAGAAGTGTACCGGGGCTGCAAATATAGATGGCGCCATTGAGTTTGTTGCCTAACAAAAACTGGCGAATAATGGTGAGTCTCCCACTGCTGGAAGAGAAGTGATCAGAAATCAGGATGCCAAATATTTCTCTCTCCTTTTCAACCTGCGCTAGAATGTTTAGCGCGTTCGTGGCAGAGTGCAATGAACGCTCCGGATCGTGTCACTCCTTGGCTCATGGAGGAAGGTTAGTCTTAATGCACGTTTAGTTGTCTCACGACAGCCCGCCGTGCCGGGATAGCCAACCTTGGGGCACGTTTAGTCACAACGTGACTGTCCGTCGCCCTGCACACTTAGTCGCGCCGAGGCAGTCCGTCGCAATGCGATTATGCGTCGTATTTCCTGCTTAGTGGCGATGCAATTATCCGTCATATTACAAACTTAGCCGTGACGCGATTATCTGTCGTATTGAGAGTCAACTAACATGTTCTATAGTTTTACTAGACATACAAAGGTAATCAGCAAAGCGTTTTATAAACGAACTAGAAAACAATTTAGAACTGGTTACAAAAACATACCTGGTTCTAATAGAAGTTGTCTTCCTGACGTTTTGAGTATATGAGGACAATTGTTTAGGCGAATTATTACGCATCAAACAGACTGTTATCGAGCCGCACCGCTGTCAGCTTGCAACACCTAATGTAATTCACGCATGCGCGACGACATAAGATCCTTAGCGCCAACTATCGGCCACCCCTGGAACGTCTCCTTCATTGTTCAAGTTATTCCCACAACCGAAATATGCCATGAGAAACACCATCAGTCTCTTTGACGCTCTGATAAGGCCGGTTCACACATACAGCGGAGCGCTATAGTTAGCGCAACGTGAGCGCTCGAAGGAGCGCTCATGTAGCGCTTCCTAGCGCGTGATGTAGCGCTCGGTTAGCGCTTCAGCAGCGCTCTGTTAGCGCTGCTGAAGCAGCAAGCAGCAGCAGCAGCAAGCACGGCAGCAGCAAGCAGCAGCAGCAGCAAGAACGGAAGCAGCTGAAGCAGCAGCAAGCACGGCACAAGGAGCTCACGCTCCTTGCGCCGTGCTTGCTGCTGCGGAATAGCGCATGCACGGCGATTCCTTTGTTGTTGTTTTTCTTTTGGCATTGAAAGAAGAGAAAGGAAAAGAGCCGCTCTCCAAGCAAAGGGTCGGGCAGGCGATCCAGAGTCCTGGACTCTGAGCGATTAATTGATTGGTACGACCTCATCGCTTTCTATTCGATATGCGTGACCTTGGTCTCAAAGACACGCAGTTAAAAATAATCGCCTTCGAAAGAGCTCTGTGTCTCGGTCCCTCAGCCTAGGAACAAGGTTCTCCTGGTACCCGTCGGTATCTCGGTAGCAAAAGATTTCGCGCACCCAGAAGGCTCTTCTGAGCGTTAAGCCGTCCACACACATATGCACTAATCGCGTACGTAAGAGCATTTTTTGCATTTCTATTTCAGCATCCCACATGTCCGCCATGGTGCTGCTGATGCACACCCAGCCACAGGAACCGGAACCGCAGTACACGCGCTAATCCGCAGCACCGCGGTACAAAAAGCGTTACTGAAGCGCTAACACGGTGCTACAGAAGCGCTAACAAGGCGCTACTGTAGCGCTAACAAGGCGCTACTAAAGCGCTAATCACGCGCTAAATTAGAACGAAGTCACGCGCTAGGAAGCGCCACATGAGCGCTCCTTCGAGCGCTCACGTAGCGCTAACTTAGCGCTCCGCTGTATGTGTGAACAGGCCTATAGTCTCTCAATAAATCCAGGTAGCCTAAGACGGTCTACATCAAAACGTTTCGATGGTCCATCACGTCACCACCAAAACGTTTTAACGGTCTTTGAGTTACCACTAGATCGTTTTTGGTGGTTTTTTCGCCAGAGTCAGAATCCTTTCATGGTCCGCCAGCCACCTTAAGAAAATGTTTGATGGTCTATCAGGCACCGCCAAGTAAGCCTGTCAGTCCATTAAAGAAGTTTGATGGGGCATTAAGAAGGTCTGACGGTATTTCAAGGAGGTGTGATGAGCCGTCAAGAAGGTGTAATGGGACTGTAAAAAACGTCTGATGGGCCATCAAGAGCGTCTGATGGGTCGTCAAAAAAGTTTCCGGGACCATTGAAACATTTGATGAATATTCACAAATTTGTGATGGTCTATTCGATCGGGTTGACAGTGAAAGAGCAGCGATGCGTCCACATTTGGTGGGCACGCCAGATCATCTTCCGCTTCTCGATGGTGATGGGGTCCGTCAGGAGATGCCAGCATAAACAATGATACGGCGACTCTCAGGTAAGGGTTATGAGCAGGAACAGGGTCTGCATGTACACCAACTGTATGTGAGCAAATTTGGTGAGAACGCGTACTCCTTTACTAGCACGACGGCTGCGAATGCTACATGGTGGCAGCGGTTTTAATGATAGTTATTAATCAAAGATATCCGCAAGCGTCTCCAGCAGGCATATACATGCACTCTACAGTCCAAAACCGTCTAGGCACTAGTCAACTAAGCGCGAAAAAAGAAGGAGCCACTGACAACCGCTTCGCCCAAGATGGGTACCACCCCTATGTTCGCCTGTCAACGCCAGAACCGTTCGACTTCGCCAATCTGAAGACTGGCCTCGCTAAATTCAGCGCTTTGAACCATTTCGAGTCGTAAGTAGACTCCACAGTAAGCCTCACAATTAACAGATACCTACCTTGATATATTGTATGGTTGAGGAAACTGAAGGCATTCTGCCCTCCGGCTTACTGCAGAGCTCTTATTGCAATACGAAGTCGACAAAAACGCTGTCGAAGACCATTTTAGCGTCCGACGCCACATAATTTACGACAGAAGCAAATTTAATTACATAAAGTAAGAATAATACGAGCCATTCTGGAATTGTATCATTGATCCACATGCTCTACTTCGTTTCACCTTATGTGCGAGCGAAGGGAAAGCTGGGAGCACGAGCACGGAAGCTCCGTGCGTTCAGGCGTTGCTCGAGCGCGCGAGCTGGGGAGAAACGCAAAAAGCGCTGGTCTCGCGCTTCTAGCTATGGCTTCGCTCGCAGATAAGGTGAAACGAAGTATAGCAAATATCACTTGAAGAAAAAGAAAATGTTTAGATTACTGACCAGAAGAGAATTAGAGTTACCAAATCAGCAGCAGGACCACCCCGAACTTGCGTAATGAAGATACTTAAGAGGAGAAGTGAGGTGCAACAGATTCCATTTGATCCCGATGAGAACACCCTTCAGATAATACTCAAACAACTGAACGAAATCCCAGGAGTCCAAAATTGTCTCGCGAGATGGCATCGCCTTCCGAACTTCCAACCACAACATGTGGGCGAGGAGTAAGTCCCGTGCGAAGATCCAACCTATTGGGGAGGAGATCGAATAGTCACGCCTCTAGCGGTGCGCTTCAGCTGTGGGGACAACAAACCGTATTTTCTTTTTTCTTTTTGATCCGAGAAATCAAAGATGACGATTTGAAGGCCACTCCTCGTGCGACCAAAGCACTGGTCAGAGCGAAGCGCTCGTGCCCAGACCGTGCTCGGCCAGGTTAAATTTTTTTGTTATGCTGTGTTGGTAAACACCGGGCTGTGGGGACAACAAGCTCGATAAAACGCCCCCTATAGTTCGATCTCCTGCCCAATAGACCTTTCCAATGTTTACAAAATCACAGTCCAGCGTGCGATCTTCACAGCCCAGCACGTGCGTGTTCGTCGCTTCGGAAAGCGAGCAAAGCACGCGCCATACGCACGAACGCTCAAAATGGCACCGGCCACAAGCTCTTTTTTGGAAAGGTCTATAGATGATTCAAAAACAAAAAGGGGGAGATGTGTATAAGCTTTGGGGCTGGGGATTTAAAAAACACGAAGTTGAGCACACATTATGAAAGGCGTGGAGTGCCTTTATACACACCCGTGCTTATGCTTGAGCGGTGACATCTCAGCCTTTTTCCGCCCTATTTCTTTTTTAATATATTTTGAGGTGCGCGAAATCCTATACGATTTAGCTTGCGCGCGTTGACTTAGCTAATATTTGGACGCATTTTATCGCAGAAGTCACGCACTTAGTGTGCCGGCGCATCACGCTCTGGCGAACTATGTTCAACACAGAGTATCTTAACCTTCAGACAGACAGACAGCACCCTAGGGTGGCGGTCTTTTACTCCATACCACGCTGGCTACATTGACCGGATCGCCAATGACAACAATATCCGGCCTACGTGTGGTAGCTTCAGAAAAAACGATGTTGCATCGTCTCGGCGGAACATTCTTAAGTTCGGAAAGATTAGATTAGCAGACACAACGTGTTATTCAAGCAATGGAAATAACTCAAATGGATAAAAGATCATCGAATATGGACAGTAAAGCAACTCTAAAGAATTACAACAAATTGTTCTTAACTGACCGGCTGGAGAGAAAAGAAGAGATCGATACGCATAATCATATAACCGTCCAGCACATCACAGATGTTGTAACGAGGTCAGATAATACTAAGCTGACGAGTTGAAACACCGATACTGCATTCAAAACAATGCAAAATGGTTCGGAAAAGGCAAACATGGGCACTGTCTTTCGCACTCCCTCGTAGTCACCAGCTCTTCATGACACGAATTTGAGGTTGGCCAAGAACCGCGAAAGGAAAACAAATCCACACCAGCCAATTCTGCTGAAGAAAAACACCGTAACAGAGATGAAAAAACATCAACACTGCTGGTAGCCGACAAAACAACAACGCAGCAACATATAACACCTGGACAGGAAACAGAATGATGTGAACCGTTTACAGTCGGTAAGCTTTACACGACAACAGTCACGTGCGACTGCGCTTCATGTGTTGCCGAGAAATCGAGTGTTTTGAAAAATACTTCCTAAATATAGAGTGCCCCAAAACGCTATGCAATTAACAAACATTTGATATACCGTACATTTGGCGGACAGGGAGTTGTAGAACTGAGTAGTTTTCTGAAGGCATCTCAGAGTGTCGCGAGATAAGGACAAGGAAGAGGAGACGATTGATTGCAAGAGCGCGAGGACACCATCAAACCTTCCCTGTATACAAGAATGCAAATAAATATAACGGAGTTCTAATAAATAGAAGTGTTTTGTTTCGGCTACCTGACCGTGACCAATTAACTCCGCAACTACTCAAGCAAGCTTGTTACTGAAAATTCCCCAAAAAGTATTTTTTCCTCCCTCTCATGTGGCCTTCACAGTGCTGCACAAACTGGTAAAACCCATTGCTGCGCGGACCTGCGCAACAAACGACCCCCTACTGTGTCATGGCGTCAGCATGAACAAACATGGCGGCGACCATGGAACCATGGAACATTCACACCCCTTTTGCATTACTTTATTGTTGTTTGCAAGATGAGGAATATTCAGTTCGGGGGCAGAATGTGCACGAGCGTATGGCATTAGAGAGCGTTCTAAAGTGCATATGCACCAGCGCACAAAAAGCTCTCCTGAAAACTGTGCGTTCCTGCATATGCCTTTTTCCAATACTGTACGGGTCAAATCATACATGGGTAAATTACTTCCAAAATGTAATTTAACTACATTTTCAAATATTTTGCTCAAAAAGTAGTTTCACTACAATTACAATTACTACTACTTGAAAAGTAAATAATTACAACTACAACTTACTTGTAAAAAGCAATGCAATTACTGTACAATTACTTATTTCTGAGAGCGACCCGACTTGGGCCATATAACTTTAATCAAGATGCTTAGAATGCCACACAGTTGTTCAATCCCTGCCCCGATTTTTGAGGAAGCTTAAAGGAGCTGTGCAACGATATTCAATTCGAATGTTTTTCACTTTACACGAGCTTACTGGCACTAGTGGGACTCAAGGATACTCGCATGCAATGCCACTGGCCAAGAAACTCCTTTGTTGCGGTGTAATTTCAAGGACAAAAGCGATCATTTTCATTCAATCTCTCCCTTGCAAAATTCGATGACGTAACGCGGGGATCGCAGTACACCCGTATGACGATATTTGAATGCGGTTCATAGATTGGACCCGAGCATTGCGTGGGCACTCGATTTAGGCTCGTGATAATTGATAGCTCGAGAAGCATTCGAGTAGTGGCCCGTGTCCAATCGCTGCAACGACGACAATAGCCGAGCCATAACAATGTCTGGAACTCAGCGCGTGTCCTGTGCTTTGCCAACCCCAGCGCGTGGCTATGATCAACATTGGCGGCATATAATCGGCTCCAGATCACGTGGCCGCTTGTTCTGGCTGCGAGTTGAGGGCGTGAACGCTGCTCGTTGTTTTTTAATTTTTTTCTGGGACTTCTAATGCGTCGGGTGAAAAACTAAGGCGTGTTTCATAGGTCATTAACGTCAGGGATCCGTTCTAAGCGGTATTTGCGCAAAGTAAAAAAATTGCTGCATAGCCCCTTTAAGCATCCCTGTATAAATGTCAGGTATTGCACTTTCCTTTTATGAATTTTGGCAAATTCATAATATAACTTGACAGATTGGGGCAATGAAGTACTACGTTCTTATATTTTAATAAATAATAATCAATTAGTTTACTTTATATGCTGGAAGACGCCAGATCGCCAAAGAAAAAATTGGGTTGACAGGCTTTTTTGTAAGCCAGGCTAATAAAAAAGTGTGATTAGTCATTTATAAATATTTTACAAATGTTGATATAAAACTAAAATCCACACGTGCTATACAAACTTCATGTTAATGAAAATAATTTATATCTAGTTGAAATTATAACGGTTCAGAAATATATAAGAACCGAATTGGGGCTTCCGAATCCTTGGTGACAATATTCACAGGTTCGAGAACAGTCTCCAAAATGCGTATGCAAATAATATCTGAAGAAAAACCAACTAGAAATAAACTTGAAAATATTACAAAGACACAAATATGCTACATTACTGGAATAGGGACGTAGAAAACTGGGAAAAAAAGAAAGAAAAATAACTTCAAAGACAATTAAAATTACCAACCTCAACTAAAAGCTGAAGCTCAATATTTTTTAAAATATATTTTGGCATGTTTACGCTATTGTTTTCTGCTCGCACCGCAGACGGCACTACACGGCGCCGTTGAGGTAGGCTCCAAAGAGGATTGTCTCTCAGCCCGCAGTTTCAGCCACAAAAAGCAAAACAAACAAAAACGCGACACTGTTTTTGTTGTGTGTGCGTGTCCATGCGTGCGAGCGTGTCTCCGAGAGCTAGGCCGGTTGTGCGAGCGCTGAGGCTTTCAGGGAGGTTCCTTTGGCGCGGCAAAGTCCCGCAAAAGTAATTCTAATTGTGACTGTAATTTTGGCATTACTGACGCTAGAATGTAATTAAATTACAATTTTAATTTATTTTAGCCGAAAATAATTAATTTCAATTACAAATTACTAATAAAGCAATTATATGACTGTAATTGAATTACTACCCGTGTATGGGTCCAATGATATCAAATGTAGCGCCTGCACTCTTCAAGTGTTGAGGAACAATTAACGTCTTTCGAAATTCTCTGCACGCAACTTTGCCCGCGTTGCAGAATAGCGACTGGCTGACCATGGAGAGGAGTGGCATGGTTTTGGTTTGCTCTGTATGTTTATACAGCCTTGATGGAGATGCGCCTCAACGGGTAATCGGTCTCTTAGCTGTAGATGAGAAATTTTGCCAGTGCAGTACAACTGCTAACCTGGGGTTTTTAACGTGCATCACGCAGTAGTGATCACACGAACGCGTGCCGGTAGGAAACTCATCCAGATCGAAACGGGCGGGGGCGGCGGGGATCGAACCCAGGAGGTTCCCAGCGCGAGCTTTCACTCCACGCTCCGAGCTGAGACGCGTTGATTTCGACTGCCCGGTTTACGAAGTAGTGCATCTCACCACTGCATGCAAATGAAGTCGGTGTTCGCTTTCATTGTAACCGGCCATGTTCGTGAGAGCCCTGATTGAAAAACAGACCTCCAGCGGCCTTAAGAACCATGTCTAGGACTAGAGACGAGTACCAGTAGGGCCAGGCGCGCCCCCTACCTTTCTGGCGGCTGGGCTGCCGCTCCAGAGTCAGCATGACCCTCCCAGCTCACGGATCATTTAAGAATTTAAGGAAATTGAGGATGACAGCCCAATGTACTTCTTTCATGTGCCATCGACGTCCTGTGTTTACCTGCGCTCAAACTCCAGCACGCCGGGAGCTCGAAAAAACGAGCCCCAGCATTCCCTTTCTTGTGTAGGCCACACCTAAAGTATTAAATTCGAAAACGAAAGCACTGCATTTGGTAGTGACGGGATGCCCTAAAGTAAGGTTGGCCAATCAAAACCGAAACCTAGAGGCCAAGCAGTATCCAAGACGCTTCGCGTGGGAGTTGGCCGCCAGGGTCGCTTCGGTTCAGCAAGTGGAATATCGGGCATGTGCAGTACAACCGATAACTTATTTTCCTTTCTTTAGAAACTTCACAGTGCAGTGGCGATGTGGGAATTGGAAGAGGTAATGCAATACAATATGTAGTGTTGATTTATTTCTTGAGAAAGAACCACAAGCAAACTTACGAATTGCTCTTTACGAAAGTAACTAGGAATGCCACTTGCTTAAAGGTATGTTTGGACTAGTATGTCGATGAGCATCCTGGTTTAAAACAGCGCGACAAGACAGGGACAAAGTTTTATCTTGTCGCGCTGTTTTAAACTAGCAGTGGCGAGTGGTTTCTTTCAAGGCTGATTAACTTGTAGAGCAGTAAACATTTCAAGGAACGAACACAAATCTGCGGGGATCGCGTGCGGTGCTTGAAAGCTGTTGGTCTGCCTTGAGATCAGCAAATCCCGATGCATTCTCAAAATACGCCGGCAACACTAACTTGTGCGATTCGTTGTGCTAAAAAGATCCAATGAAAGTTAATGTTACGCCGTGGTTGACGCCATTTATCCCGTGAAAGTGCATGGCGAACGCCAGAAAAGACGTTTGGACGATGTTACCGGAATTTTCATTCCTCTACGGGCCAACCACAAGTTGCGTTTTTTCATATGCTACGCCCGCGTCAGACTCAGTGCTCTTCGCTCGAGGTCACGCAGAATAATGTACACTTGTTGCACTGCGTACAGCGCCACGACGACAAGGGATTTGGAAAACCCTCGGTAAGATCACGCGCCCTCTCGTTGCGACTGCGCGTGAGTCGGCGCGCCGGCAGCTGTCGCAGCCATTCGACATCCTGGCCATCCGCCGGGATGGTTGGCGGCGTACAGTACCTGTGCTGCCTGTGGTTCCCGGGTCGACTCTCATCTGCGTTGTTGCGATGGACATAACTTGACAGAGCTTCTCCTCTTGCAGTGTCACCGGATACACTTATTTTGCACCGCAACCGTGGCAGGGTCTCATTAGCTTCGACGAAGCGTTGGTGTAGCAGACGACGGCGCCGGTACAAAGAAGAGGGTCGATAAAGGGCCGGCCTCGCAAGCTAGCCAACGCGATACCATCTCCCCTATTTCCGTGCGCTCGTCCGACTCGGCTGGTCGAGCGTTGTTGCCTTGGTTGCCTCCGCCTGCTCGCGTATCTCACGTGGCAGCGGGAGGAAACACAATGAGAGTGGCGTACCGAGGATTCCCATAATTCGTCGCGTGACGCGCGCGGACTTTTGGAATTTTTGCGAGGGGTCTATACGCAGCAGGGACAGATGTAGGCCCGGAGCAACACGCGCCAACGCGAGGTGATGCTATCGCTGGTGGAGAGCGTGAGAAATGTGCTACCTGGATGGGCCTTTAAACAAATGTTGCGTTCGGTCCGGTGTCAACCTGTATTCAGAATGAAACACCTCGCATGTTCCCGTCAACAAAAAAAAAAAAAAAAGTCCATCCTTGTTGGCGCGTTCTTTCTGATACTGAAACTTTATGACCGACTCTCTCTCTCTCTCTTCCTTATCAGTCGAACCAGTAGAATTTTGTGTTGCGAAGTGGACTTTTTTTTAATTTAGAGGCCGTTTTGCGAACTTTATTTTTCGCTAAAATTCGGGGACTCTCGGAGTTTTTTCTTTAGATTACCAGTTTTATTTTTAAATTTGAGTATAATTTTACTGATTTTCCTGTAGTTTAAATAAACACAAAAAAATAAACGCTCAGAATTCGCGAAGAAGTAAAAGCTATAGCTGTAGCGTGGTCGTGCAGGGCATGCGAAATGGTGTCGTCACCTGCGTGAGGACGGAGTTGCGCCGTGGTTAATTCTCATTGCCTTTTTGGTTGGCGTTATGGATGCCACTGACGACCGCCACGAGTGCTCAGTGATCCGTGAAGGAAGTGCGTAAGCGCGGTGGAAGTTTATAAAACCATCCAACATTGCGCGTAGCAACTGGATATTGCCAGATTGGGATTTCGTATAACGCGAATAATGTTTGAAAACAAGTGTTTGAAGCAGACGACAAAAAAGACTCTCACTTCATCACGCCGTTAGCGGAGGGACGCCGGCGCTCCTCTTTTCTAGGTTCGCGAGGCGCGGCAGACGGGAAGACCCGACTTCCCTGACCTCGCGCCAAGATGGCAGAGAAGGGGTTTTCTATAGCTGCGACAACATCCGACAACCTTAAAATATCTGCGAAATGCCGCCCTTAAAGCTATAGCTTTAAAAATATACGAACACAAACTTACCCTTTATTCATCAGAGCTCACCTGCATCGAATGATTTTTTTGCGGCTGCATTTGAAATTGGCACCCTTGGCATTTGGCGATACTAACGATACTAACTGTTTCACGACGAATCTTGCAAAAAAGTATGGCTTCAATTACGGTCAACACTTTGGAATTACTAAACACCAGTGGAAATAGTCGGTGGTGAGAATGGAAGCTCCAGCAGCTCTGCCCCGTTTTATGAAACCTAGTTGTTTGTAGCTTTGTTTGCTATAACAACACCCTTTCTAACTCTAAGAAACAGAAATAGTATGCTCCGAACTGGAAACCGGAACAGGGGCTTTTGTCGTGACTTAAGAAAGAAACTGATCAATTATGGTATAGGGTGAACAACTTGGGATTTAATTTATAGCTATTTATCGAGCAGATCACAATATGTAAAAATCAACGGGTTCGAATCTGAACCAAGAAAAATAAATTATGGCGTACCCCAGGGGTCAATACTCGGACCATTGCTTTTTCTACTATATATAAATGATATACTAAACATACCTCGCACTCCAATGTATTTTTTATTGATAAGGATCTAAGTGTAATAGAAGGTTTGTCAAATATGTGGCTTCATGAACTAGCGCTCTAGCTAGACTCCAATCAAATAAAACTAAACGGCAACAAAACGTAATACATTATTTTTAAACCGAGTCATAGTTAACTTCGTAGTAATATTAATCTTTAAATAACTTTTAAACTCGAATTGGAACGAGTGTCCTCCCTTAGATTCTTGGGAGTCTGGTTTGAAGAAACACTAAGCTGGTCGCGTCATATAGATCATGTTCGCTCCGAAATATCTCGATCTATTGGCGTATTATACAAACTCAAAGAAATCCTTCCTTGTCGGCTTAAGCGGCAGCTCTACTACACTCTAGTAAAATCCCATCTTCATTATTGTTTATTGGTTGGTGAACCACTACGAAATCTAATTTGAATAGGTTACTTGATCTACAGAATAAAGCAGTTCCTTGTATTGAGAACCTGGAACCTGGGTTATACTGATCATGCAGCTCCATATTTTTGCAAAGCCTCTTTATCCGTTAGCTTGCAATGTGTATATATAGTGACTACAACAGAGATGAAAATGTATTTAGTGAGATCTACTACCCGAAGACAACGCCATATAATCTGAGAAACGAAATCAAGATGAAATAAAAAATACGAACAAATTACGGTTCCCAAGCATTAACTTATAAACTACCCGAGCTCTTAAACAACTACCCCGGCCTCATCGAGTTCATAAAAAGTACTCCTTCACTTTTCAGCTTTAAGAAAGATATGAAACGTTATCTCTCGCCATTTTATGAATAGTGTTGTGAAGCTGAATATTGTAAGCAAACGTGACGTAGGGTAACACCTCGTCCCAAGTCTTGTGCCCTACGTCGGCATACATGGAGACCATGTCGGCGATAGTTTTGTTTAGCCGTTCTGTCAGTCCATTTGTCTGCGGATGGTACGCAGTGGTTCGACGGTGGCCGGTGCCACTGAGACGGAGGATGTCTTGCGTCAGCTGGGCCATGAACGATGATCCACGGTCTGTAATGAGGGCTTCGGGGGCACCGTGCCGGAGGACAATGGACTCGATGAAAAACTTGGCGACTTCCACAGCCGTACCTGATGAAAGGGCTTTCGTCTCGGCGTACCGTGTGACATAATCTGTGGCGACGACTATCCAGCGGTTTCCCGACGTTGACGGCGGGAAAGGACCAAGTAAATCCATTCCGATCTGCTGGAACGGCCTGGACGGGGGAGCAATCAGATGCAGAAGTCCTGACGGCTTCGTCGGCGGCTTTTTTTCGTCGCTAACACTCGTGGCATGATCGAATGTAGAGGTGAACGGCCTGCGGTAGCCTCGGCCAGTAGTACTTTTCTCGAATCCTGGCGAGCGTCCTGCTGTAGCCAAGGTGTCCAGCCGTTAAGTCGTCATGGCGTCCTTAGAAGATTTCGTCTCGGAGACTGGCAGGAATAACCAACAGCAAGGCTGTGTTGTTGTTGGCGAAGTTCTCCTTGTACAGTACTCCTTGCCGCATGGAGAAGGTATGCAGTATTCTTAAGAAAGCCCGGTTAACTGTACTCGCTTGTCCCTCTAAGTGCTGTTAAGAATGGAACCTTCGGCAACCTTTTTCGAGTTTCAACGCTGCGGAAACGAGTCCCGAAACGAGTCCCGACGTGTTCTGGACTGTCGCCCACTTGTCGTGGTCTGCCCGAAACGAGTCTCAACGCGTCCGTGACGTCAACGGGACGTGTGTGTGTGTGCGTGTGGGTTCGTGCGCTCCGGAAGGGGAGAGAGGCCTGGCCTAACTGCGGAGAACCATGGCTATGACGCATTTCTGGCTACGACGCGGCGGGCTTTGCTGCAACGCACTTGGCGGTCGCACCTGCTGCCCTGGCGGAGAGTGAGGGAGAAAACGGACCCCTATATAAGGCGGGGCGTGAGGCTGCTGAGTTGTTCTCTTGGATTTGACGACTGTATCGCTACCATGTAATTAAACCGTTCGTTACGTTACCAATTCTCCCACCTCCACTGGACCCCTGGGTTCTTCTCTTCGGGGAATGGTCGTCGTCACGAGCCAGGAAGCCTCCGGACGTGCGGCTAAAACCCCGCCTCGAACAGTGCTCAATGAGTGCTCGCAGTTCGGGGTCGTCTCGTTGGAGCGCTGCCATGTCGCTGACGTCCAAAGCGCCGAGGAAACACACATCGTTGTCGTCTTCGATACAGGCAGGACCGGCCTCGACAGGAGCTCTTGACAGGCAGTCGGCGTCACTGTGCTTCCGGCCGGACTTGTACACAACGGTCATGTCGAACTCCTGCAGTCGTAGACTCCACCGGGCGAGGCGTCCAGAGGGGTATTTAAGATTCGCGAGCCAGCAGAGCGAGTGGTGGTTCGTAACCACGCGAAAGGAACTTCCATACAAATATGGGCGAAACTCTGTTATTGCCCAGACGACAGCAAGGCACTCCTTTTCAGCTGTTGAGTAGTTCCTCTCCGCCTTAGACAGCGTCCGACTCGCGTATGCGATGACTCGCTCTGCCCCGTCTTGCATTTGGGCCAGTACCGCGCCAAGTCCGGTGTTACTGGCGTCCGTGTGGATCTCTGTTTCAGCGAACTGGTCGAAATGTTCGAGAATCGGGGCCGTCTGGAGTCTTCGTTTGAGCTCATCGAATGACCGCTGGTGTTCTTCTGTCCACTCCAACTTCACGGCGACCTTTGTGAGGTTCGTCAGGGGTGCAGACAGCTTGGCGAAGTCCCGAACAAATCGTCAGTAGTAGGCACAGAGTCCGAGGAATCTTCTCACGGACTTCTTGTCAGACGGTGGCGTAAATGCAGCTACGGCGCGGGTCTTCTCGGGGTCAGGGAGAACACCTTTGTTGTTCACGACGTGGCCAAGGAACTTAAGTTCACCATCAACGAATCGACACTTTGTTGGCTTGAGTGACAGGCCGGCGGTCTTGATGGCTTAAAGCACGGCTCGAAGTCGTCTCAGGTGTTCGTCGAAATCCCGTGAAAATACCACGACATCGTCCAGGTAGACGAGGCAACTCTGCGGCGGAGCGGATAGACATCCTTCTTCGTCACAGCTTTCAGTCGACGATAATCCACGCAGAACCTCAGAGTTCCATACTTCTTTTTTACAAGGACGACTGGGGACGCCCACGAACTTCTTGACGGTTGAATGGTGTCGTCGAGCATTTCCTGGACTTGATCTTGAATTACCTTCCTTTCCTTTAAGGAGACTAGGTACGGCGACTGGTGGACAGGGAGCGCGTCGTCGTTGGTAGCAATGCGATGTTTCGCCATTGGGGTTTGGCGAACTTTTGACGATGTGGCAAAACAGGCACTGTATTCAGCGAGGAGATCAACCAGTTGCCGGCGCTTAGGACCTGGGAGGTCGGGGTCAATGTCGAACTGCCGCGGCGCCGTGCTGTTCTGGTGTGACGACGAGGTTTCCTCAGAGATTGCGGTGACCACGGCTTGAGTCTGAAGCTCCTCGATGTGGCCTACGGTGGTACCCTTCGTTAGGTGTTGCGGCTCCTCTCGAAAGTTTGTCACAAGAACAGTTGTACGTCCCTCTTGTAGATCCGATACGCCTCGTGCGACCCCGATTCCTTTTTCAAGGAGCAGTTGGATGCTGCCTTCCAGAAGAGCTTCACCGTGCATGGCTGCGTCGGTTATGACGGTGACAAAAACACTCGACCGCGGCGGCAGGTTCACATGGTCGGCGATAACTCGGATCGCGGTTGACGTCGTGTTGGTCTCCACCGGCGGCAAAACAGGCTTTCGCAGCGTCAGCTGGTTTGCCCCGAGGTCGATAAAGGCGCCATACTCGCAGAGGAAATCCATTCCGAGGATAACGTCCCTCGCACAGTCTTGCAGAACAACCAACTTCACAGGGCACGTCTCACCGTGGATCTCGACGCGAGCAGTGCATCTTCCGACGGGTGTAATGAGGTGTCCTCCGGTGGTTCGTATTTGAGGTCCATTCTACGGCGTCGTCACTTTGCGCAGGCGGCGAGAGAGCCTCCCACTCAAAACTGAGTAGTCTGCTCCGGTGTCCACGAGTGCTGATGCGTCGTGGCCGTCGATAATAACGTTCAGGTTGTTGGACACCGAAGCAGGAGCGTCGTTGCAATGCGCAGCGTCGGGAGAGTCGGAGCGTTCCGTCGTTCTCGGAGGCTCTTTACTCCGGTCGTCTTCGGCAACGCCACCTCCAGGCGTTGCCGCGCCTAGTTTTCCCGGCGACGCAGGGGAGACAGGCTCTCTCGGCGGGGTCGTGGCGCTGGAGACGTTGAACGTCGTGGCGATGGCGAGCGAGATTCACGGCGGAGAGACGGCACTGAAGAGGGCGAGCGTCAGAGGTACTCCTCGATATCGCGAGGGCGTTCGC
This sequence comes from Ixodes persulcatus, assembly GCA_013358835.2. Classification (NCBI taxonomy): domain Eukaryota; kingdom Metazoa; phylum Arthropoda; class Arachnida; order Ixodida; family Ixodidae; genus Ixodes; species Ixodes persulcatus. Next base: position 45,492 of record JABSTQ010003286.1, read on the forward strand.
CGTACCTCGGGCGTGGGTCGTTCGGGTCGAATCCACCCAGACCAAGTAGACGGTAGGGGCAGCTGCGGTAGATGTGGTTGGCTTCCCCGCAGTGGCAGCAGGGCGGGCGTCGGTCGGCCGTTCGCCATAGGTCGGTCTTCCTCGGCGAGGGTTGCTCCGGGCGGACGTCCTGGACTTGTCCTTCCTAGCGTCGAGGATACTGTGGCATCGCAGGGTCTCGTCGGGGTGGCGCTGTGGCCTGGCGGTTAGCTTGCGGCGGTCGTCGGGCCATGGCGGCGTGGCTCAATGTCGGCTCCTCCGGCGTCGTCGTGTTGATCGGAACCTCAAGTTGGAAGGCTCGGTGAACTTCCTCTCGGACGACCTCGGCGAGTGACAGAGAGGACGGGCGATCCGCAGCGGGAAGTATCTTGCGGAGTTCTTCCCGGACGACCTCATGGGCGATCTCCCGAAGGCTGTCGACACCGCGGGTATTCAGGTACAGAAGGGAAGCAGCGACAGCTGGAGCAGCAGGCGTGACGGAGATTCGGTGGTAGTGGCTTGCTCGGGCCGTCAGTGCGCGCTCGATGTTGGTGGCTTCACTCACAAATGCATCCACAGTCGTCGGGGGATTGCGGATCAGGCCTCCGAAAATTTCTGCCTTGACGCCACGCATGAGGACTCGAAGTTTCTTTTCCTCGGCGGCCTCCGGATCGGCTCGGGCACATAGACGCAGGACATCCTCAGCAAAGCTGGCCACGCTTTCGTTGGGGCCCTGCACCCTTGTTTGAAGTAGGTCCTTGCTCGCTGGCGACGGTGGTGGTTAAGGAACGTCCGCTTCAGTTCGGCGACGCAGGACTCCCATATGGTGAAGGAGGCTTCGTCGTTTTCAAACCAGTGCCTCGCAGAGCCCTCAAGCGAAAAGTAGAGGTTGTGGAGGCACTGCTCAGCCGTCATCCGTTGTGGAGGGCTACCCGTTCGTAGTGTCGCAGCCAGTCTTCAACGTCCTCATGGGCCTCCCCGTGGAAAGGCGTCAGATTTCGGGGTGCGACGGGCAGCTATACGACGGCAGAAGCGGCCGAGGTCTGCGCCTGGTTGGCCATCGTCGTCTTCTTCGGCTTGGGCTTGTCCAGCAGCAAACCGTATTCAGGATCCTCTCCCTTGATGCGTCGGCTAGTGCGAGTTTCGGGTTCCGCGGAGAGTGGTCTTCTCACCGGGCTTGGAATCGGACTTGCACTGCGGGCTCTTGGAGGGGAACGCTGCACGGGCATGCGGTACTCCGCACCTCCACCAAAATGTCACGAATGACAATAGATGAGGCGATAATAGCCGAGGAAACTAAACGTTTAATGGGGCGAACTTGTGCCCAAAAATAAAAAGAGAACAGAAGAAAGCAGAGCGTCGCGGGCGTCGAAGTCGGCGTGACAGCAGAGTCGAACGCTGAGGCGAAACTGACTCCGCTCCCCATGCGGAGTCCCTTATGTACACTCTTGGGTTTCTGAATCATTCGGCGTAGAACTTTCGGTGCGTAAAACTTTCGGAACTTGATCCGACGAGAATGTTCTCGAACTTACGAGAAGGCCAAGTTGAAAGTATAAATAAAAGGACAGTCCCTTGGCTGGAATCGAACCTGCACCTTTCGCGCGACAGACAGTCAAGCGCGGTAACCACTCAGCCACGCACGTTTTTTTTTGTTTTTTTTTTTTTATTGCCCATTTTTACAGTGAACACAAACTTAACAATCAATGATAATTACAATGATAAAAACACGTGCACAACACATAGGGCTCGAGCATGAATGTTAAAATTCTTTCAAGTTCTCTAGCGCGTCCAATACTGGCACCCAGTCAGGCGGACACTAACGTGGCGTACACAGATTTCAGGCGGCGAACAGATTCCGTAAAATACAGTCGAACGGGCCGCGCGTCCACGTCAGCATGCCTTACAGCCATACTACTGCACCATATTGCATGCAGGCCCAGAAGCATAAAAAGGTCAACCGGAATTTTGCAGTCTTTGTGAACAGGAAGGAACCTGATACCATGCGGTGTTAAAGTAAAATCGTTTTTAATAGTTCTCTGGAGAACATCCCAAAAAAGAAAGGCGTCCCAGCAGTCTAAAAATACATGTACCGTAGTTTCGGGCATTTTGCACAGCAGACAGTCAACGCCCCAAGGGACAAACAGTTTTTTCTCATGAAGCCAAGATTTTACCGGGAGAGTGTTTGTATGTAACTTAAAGAAGAAGGTTTTAACAGAAGGTGGGATTAACATTGTCTTAACTCTAGATAACACGTCCTGCCCTGGGCCAGCCTGAAACATAGAACGGTAGACAGGTACAGGGAAGACAGCATCTATAATATCTCGCGTAAGGCGTTTTCGGGTGACACCCGACAAGTATTCAAAAGAGAACCGTACAGTCAAAAACCGTCAAGCGTCAATCACCTCGTGAAGAAAACTACCAATTCGCCTTTGCTTTTTGTAACACGTGGAAACAACGAACGAAGGAATTTCCTCCGCAAGTCTAGTCTGAATGACAGCCCGAAGAAAAGGATTGGTTTGCTCTTTAAAAAACAAAAACCTCGATACAACTAGCTTAACAAATAAATGTGATAGGGACAGCCCGCCTTTCTTGACGCAGCGAAACAGATTATCGCGACATACTCTTTCCCACCCAGACTGCCAAATGAATACAGCAAAACACGGTGTAATTTTTGTACATTTACTTTAGCGCAAGCCAAAACTTGAAGTACTATCGGGGAAAAATGAAATGCGAACAGAGGAGCGCGTGGCTTGCCGTACAGGCTGCGCCACCTGGAAGTGAGCCTAGGGGCGAGGGTGCGTGGCCTACTCCGATGTGTTCACGCCCTTCGCTCGGCGCTCCCCAAGCTTCGGCAGTGCGCCTCTCAGTGCGCTGAAAGCTGTCACCGCTATCTTTGTCTGCTCGGCGCGTGGGCCGAGCTTCTTCGCACCGCACGCGCTGAGCCAGCAAAGATAGCGGTGATAGCTTTCAGCGCACTGAGAGGCGCACTGCCGAAGCTTGGGGAGCGCCGAGCGAAGGGCGTGAACACATCGGAGTAGGCCACGCACCCTCGCCCCTAGGCTCACTTCCAGGTGGCGCAGCCTGTACGGCAAGCCACGCGCTCCTCTGTTCGCATTTCATTTTTCCCCGATAGTACATACCAAAGTTTTGCAATTAAAAAAATGTTGCAGACAGTGGCACGCGTAAAAATTGACATCTCCCACCCACCCCATTTACCCGCTTTCTCTCGCGTCTCTTGAATAACCGTTGACCAGTATTCGTTTGATCGTTTATAATGTTGCAGTGGAACACCAAGATACTCTGTTGGCGTTGACATAAAAAAGATATCTTCAAAGACTTCGGGCTTCGTGGCCCATGTCCCATGCCAGAGGCCGCAGCATTTCTACCAATTAACGGCAGCGCCGGTTAACTCGCAATAGGACTTTACTTCACGCACCGCTTCGACAATACTTTTCTTATATTTGCAAAAAACAGCAACATCATCAGCATAAGCTAGAAGTTTTACTTCCATATCTTGGAGAGAAAATCCCTTTATAAGTCTATTTTTAATTATGTTTCTACAAAAGGGCTCGAGAAATATACTGAATAGCAACTGGGACAGTGGGCAACCTTGCCTGACGGATGACTCTACATTAATACGCGTTGTAAGCTTCCCGTTAATTATCAGCTGGGTAGTACATCCTGCATAAGCCAAGCAAACAAAATTCAAAATTATTTTGCCTACTCGAAAGTGTTGTAATATTTTATACAATACACTGTGCTGCACACGATCAAAGGCCTTCTCTAGGTCGATCTGAATCATGGCGACATTATCTAGTTCCTCGTCACATATCTCTAATATACTTCGCGCAATGTGAACATTTGTCAGAATTGAACGACCTTTGATGCCACAAGTATGATGCTCACCCACAATCTTACAAATAACGTTCTGCAACCGCCGGGCTAAAACTTTCATTAGAACCTTGTAATCAACATTACCAAGGGCTATTGGCCTGTAATTTTTTATATTTTTTAACTTTTGTTCATCGTCAACTTTAGGTATGAGAACAGTGTGAGTGTTTAAGAAAGACGGTGTATTTGTGTCACATGCCTCAATTATTACAGCATGAAGATGGCCTGAAATTACGTCTTTGTACTTTTTATAAAAAGCCGCCGTCAGACCATCGGGCCCAGGAGACTTTTTTGATGGAAGGTCGTCGATTGCACGCGCGATTTCTTCCACACTTATCGGAGCTTCCAGCCATTCTTTTATCTCATCACTTAGACGGGGCATCGCCGCCAGATAATCTTTAAGTTGCGAGTCACTGCCGTGCTCCCGTCGCCGAAACAGACTGCTATAATATTCGATAAAAGACTTCTCAATAACTGCAGGGCAACTAATCGACAGGCCCATGTAGTCTATCTCTGTGATATTTTTTGGTTTTTGCATATTTGGCTTCTGCGCTTAGTGCCCGTTTGGTTGGCTGTTCACCCAGGGTGTATTTCTCCGCCCGAGCTCTTACGAGTGCTCCTTTGTATTTTTCTGTTTCAAATTCAACTATTTTTTGTTTCACATAACTGAGCTGATCTGTAAATTGTCCGGGGTGTTCACATTCTAGTTTAGATATGCGGTGAAGATCATCTAGCAGCAGCTTTTCTTCTGCTTTCTTAAAGTACGCGAGCGTACTAGCACGTTCTATAGCAGTTAGCTTAACCTCCCGTTTAAACCATTCCCACTTCGCACTGGGGCTCTCTCTACCGTCATGCATCCTTACTAATAATGCTTCTATAGACTCATTAAACACGTCATCTTTAAGCAGGCTGTTATTAAGTTTCCATAATCCCCATTGAAAGCCGGCGTTTTTCTGTTTTCCCCCGACAAAGAAAGAAACCAACGCATGGTCGGAGAAATAAACGGGTGACACACTGTAGTCGTCGAAACCAGTTAAAAGTTCAATCGACACGTACGCTCTGTTGAGACGGGCATGACTTGTGCCTTGGAAATGCGTGTACCGCAAGGCCTGATCATTTCTTTGGAATTTGCAACATCATATAAAGTGAACTCGGTAATCATTTCATTCAAAATACCCGTGCTAATATCACGTTGCCGTGTTTTATAAGAGCGATCTCTTACGTCACAAACGCAATTGAAATCTCCCAACATTATGATTTTCCTTTGGCAGTCTAGATAAGCATAAATCCTTTCAAAAATAATTTCCTAGAATTAACATCGTTTGGCGCGTACAAATTTATTATTCTGTATTCAACTTTGCTCAAGCTGCAATCACAAATAACAAATCTGCCCTCGCTATCAACAGTGAGGGAGAGGTCGCGCGAGTTTAAAGACTTCTTTAAAAACAACATACATCCTCCGGACAGTCCGTTGGCACGAGAGACGCAAACCTCGAAGTAATGTAAAAAAGGGGCCAACAGGGAAGCGGTTGCCTCATCGCTTTCAACCTTTGTCTCCTGAATCGCGAGGACGTCTATGCCATTATCGATTAGCAGCCTTCTAACCTGGTACTGTTTGCGACGGGAGGCGAACCCGCGAACATTTAACGTCGCTACTTTCAGATTGTCGATAAGGCTAGACGTCCCCGCGTGTCAGTGACTTGCTTGGGAGCCGTAACCTCACCAGGAGCTGGCCCGGGGACGCTTCAACCGGCCTGTTTGTCCGGTTCCCTGAGTTCGGGCGCAGGGTTTGGAGAGGGTCGAAGCGGCTTCCTTTTAGGCGGTGCCGCCTTCACCGGTGCCTACGCCAGGGTCGGTCTGCCGTCAACTTGCTTAGAGTCCGAGTCTTCAGATTGCGGGCGTTTCGTAGCCAGCCCACTGGCGTCGACCATGTGAACCTCGTTAACCGGTGGAGCCGCAGTGTTTAACTGAGGCCCTTCATTCTTCAACGTCGGCGATTCATTTCCTGTCGCCGTCTCGTCTTTGTTGGTCGGCGCCTCTTCCCGGTTTCCCGTGGATGCGTCGACCGATGAAGTAGCGACCACCTTCAAGCGGGTGCTCAGACGCGGCTCGGTCGACCTGCCTGCCTGCGCTTTCCGATGACTCGGTGGCGGGGGCCGTCCCTTCCAGTGCTTCCTGCGCGTCTGCTTCATCCATGACATGCTCGGCGTTGGCGTCTTGTCCACCGGAACATGTGGCCGTTGCGTAGGTCTTGATGCAGTGATCCGCGTCATGGCCGAACCGGTGGCAGGTTGCGCACTTCGGCACACGGCAGTCCCGGCGGATGTGCCCGGTCCGCTGACAGCGCAGGCAAAGCGGGGTCTGCCCGGCGCCACGACGAGAGCCGGTCCTCCGACTATACGCAGCTGGTGGGGCAGGTCTTCCAACCCTATCCCTGGCTTGAGCCGGATAACAGCCGTGCGTGTCATCGACCCGCAGCCCATGACACCTTCAACCCGCCACTTCTCAGTTCCTACGTCAATCACCTGGCCATACGGTGCAAGTGCCACCCTCACCTCGTCGTCGGGAACGTAATGAAGCAGCCAATGAATCTTGACTCGGACGTCCCTGTTCGCCGGGTCCACGACGACGCACCGCCGTCCCTTGATGACGAGGTCGCCCGCAGCGATGATTTTCCGCTTACCCTCGGGTGACCTGAAGGTCACAGCCCAGACGTGATTCATCTGGTATGCCCCTAAGTTAAGAACCTCGGGGAGCAGCGCCAGACGACTCAGGGCTGTCGCGGAAGTCCTCCACACGGTACGGGCGTCCCCGGACGTCGGCGTGAAGAAACACGGTGTTGAGCACCGTAGGTCCAGTTGGCAGAGGCGGCAAAATTATCTGATACTCCAAGACGCAGAGTCATTCCTGTCACCGCGGCCCGACTGGGCCGCTACCGCTGCTCCGGCGGAGCCTGCCATTCCACGTCCGCACTCGATGAAAGCCAGAAGTGGAATTCCCAGCCACGCACACGCTTGCTCGCCGACGCGCGTGGCAATATTTAATCATTTTCTGTCTATCTCTTGGGCTGATTATCATTTTTTTTGTATTTAGCCTTGTTAACCGATACTTTGCTTTGTAAGCGATAAACTCCTAGCAATATATCACTCTCAATTTATTATTTGCTTCTTTGAAGTATCTTATCATGTATAATATTGCCACGCGCGCAGCTGGCCAATTAGGCAGCGCGGCCGTGGCCTAGCGCGGCCGTGGCCTGGCTCTTCGCGGGGGCCTCCCCCGCGAAGAGCCAGGGTTCGATTCCTGGGAGTGAAGAGTCTTGTTTGTTCTTGAGATTTAGTGTTCTGGTAAATTCGACATTCCTGTTGCTTGTTCGAGGTCCGAATGTTTACGCGCCGAACGTTTTATACCGATTGTTACAGAAGCCCACGCGTGTACTGTACATTAGGCCCCGCGTGCCGAGCCGCAGTCAGTCTCGCCCAGCGTTCGATCCTGCTGATACGCCGAATTCGACGCCCGCGACGCTCTGTTGTTATCTTCTATTCTCTTTTTGTTTTGGGCACGTTCGCCCCATTAAGCGTTCATTTATTCCAGTTTACTTATTGTCCTTTTGGTCACCACCCGTGACATTCTGGTGGAGGTGCGGGGTAGTCATGGTCAGGATCTTCTTCCGGTTCTCGGGCAAGAGACCAAGTTCGGGGGACGGACCTCTGGCACGACAGCTTGTTCGGGCTTCGGCGTCTTCGGCGAACGGTAGCTTTCCGGGGCTGAACACGTCGCTTGGCCGGGGTGCCTTTGGAGGGGTACGCTTTACGGGCATAGAATGCAATACCCCGAACCTCCACCAGAATGTCACGGGCGGTAACCAAAAGAACAATAAGTAAACAGGAATAAATAAACGTTTAATAGGGCGAACTTGTGCCCAAAACAAAAAGAAAATAGAAGATGATAACTGAGCGTCGCGGGCGCTGACTTCGGCGTAACAGCAGGATCGAACGCTGGGCGAGACCGACTGCGCCACTCCCGATATTTTTCGTTGATGGACCTGAAGAGCGGTTAGCTGGCAGATTGAAGTCGACGAACGCGACCGCGAGAAGACTGCCTTCGTCACTTCCGACGGACTGTACGAATTTAAAGTGATGCCGTTCGGACTTTGTACAGCACCAGCCACCTTCCAGCGTTTCATGGACACCGTGCTGTCTGGTCTGAAATGTCGATGTTGTGGTATTTTCACGGGATTTCGACAAACACCTGAGATGACTCCAAGCCCTGCTTCAAGCCATCAAGACCGCCGGTCTGTCACTCAAGCCAATAAAGTGTCGGTTACCTACGGTGAACTAAACTTCCTTGGCCACGTCATGAACAACAAAGGTGTTCTCCCTGTACCCGAGAAGACCAGCGCCGTAGCTGCATTTACGCCGCCGTCTGACAAGAAGGCATTGAGAAGATTTTTCGGACGCTGTGCCTACTACAGACGGTTTGTTCCGGACATCGCCAAGCGTGTTCGCACCACTGACGCACCTCATGAAGGACGCCGTAGAGTTCGAATGGACAGAAGAACACCAGCGATCATTCGATGAGCTCCAACGAAGACTTTCAGATGCCCCCGATTCTTGGCCATTTCGACCAGTTCGCTGAAACAGAGATCCACACGGACGCCAGTAACACCGGACTTGGCGCGGTATTAGTCTAAAGGCAGGACGGGGCAAAGCGATGTGATGTGATGGTTGGGGGTTAATGCCGCAAGAGCAACTTAGATCATATTGCTCCAAAACAGAGGTTTTTATAAAGAGCTTAGAGATGCAATCTAAAATAACTGCAAGCTACAGCTGGTGTAAAAGGCCAGCTTTATGCAGGACTTTTATAACTCGATTGAACGGTACCAAGGGTTGATCACCAAGCAGAAAATATAGATGAAAAGGAAGATGATCTCGGAACAGTTCTGGATAACATGATTGGCGCTGTTCATTTAAAGATTTACAATGCCATAGGATGTGCAAGACAGTCATAGCTTTACCACAGTTTTCGCAGAGCTTAACATCCTCATCGCAAAGCAGGTGCAGGTGAGTCAAACGAATATGCCCAATTCTTAAGCGGCAAAGAAGAACTTCAACCTGACGGTCTTTATGAAAAGAGCTCTCCCATACCCCCAGAAGGGGCTTGATAACGTGGAGCTTGTTCTCTTTTTCCATATCCCAATCCAGCTGTCATTACTTCATAATCAATTTCTGTATGAACGGTTTCAGGTCTTGGTGTGGCAGGCCAAAAAGCAGTTTTGGGCACTCTTTCGCAGAGGCAGCAAGCAAGTCTGCTTTCTCATTGCCAAGAATACCCACGTGGCTTGGGACCCAGCAGAATTTGATCAGGTGTCCTTGTTGAAGTGCTCGATTTAACCAAACCCGAAGACGTTGCACAAGAGGGTTCTTGCTGTCTGTTAAGGACAAAATTGCTACAAGAACGCTCTGGGAATCGACAAACAGAATTGCATTCATGATATTGTTTTCTAATAAATACTCCACAGCCATTAAAATGGCGTACAATTCAGCTGTAAAAATACTTGTAAGAGTGTTAAGTTGTCGAACTTTCCTGAAAGCAATGGAATAAACCGCACATCCCACAAAAGTTAATGTTTTAGACCAATCAGTGTAGAAATGCAAATAGTCCTTGTATTTCTTTTCAAATCGAAAAACTCCTGTTGAAGAACAAATGGAGAAACAGCTCTCTTTCTGTACTTGGACAGTGACCAGTCACAAGAGATTGGTAGAAGGTTCCAAGGCGCAACTCTCTCATTGCTCCTCAGCAAAGTAGCCTCACTAAAGGGAAGATGGAGCGACGTTGTCATCCCTTGAACTGTGAAACTCAGTGGCCGAACAATACTAGGCTCGTTTTCAAAGAGTCGGAAGGATCCAGAAGGTTGGAGGGCATCAAAAGTGGGATGTTGAGGATAGCTGTGTATCTTGTAAGCATAACAAAGACTCAAATATTGCCATTCGTTTTTCCAAGAACATTTGATGTGTATCAGCATACAAGCTAAGCACAGGTGATGTTCGAAATGCTCCCGTGGCAAGTCTGAGCCCCAGATGATGGACGGGGTCCAACATTTTTAAGACAAGATGGACGTGCCGACCCATAAACAATCGCGCCATAGTCCAGGCATTACCGCACCAAGGAGTTATAAAGTCGCAAGAGGCACCAGTCTGTCAGACCCCCAGGATGCATGCGACAACACTTTGAGGATGTTTGATGAACGTAGGCATGTATGTTTCAACTCTTTCAAGTGGGGTATAAAAGTGAGCTTTTTATCAAATATTATCCCTAAAACCTTGTGTTCCTCCTTTACAGATATAGCAACGTCATTCAAGTGCAACACTGGATCTGGAGACAGGTCACGGAGGAGTGAAAAGAGAACACAGATTGTCTTTTCGGGGTAGAACCTGAAGTCATTTTGATCAGTCCATTTGCTCATCTTATTGATTGTGAGCTGCAATTGCCGTTCTCAGCTGGACAAGTTACAAGAAAACATCTGCACATCGCCAACATACATTGAATAGGATACGGATGGTGGTATAACCCTAGCCAGACTATTAATCTTCACGGCAAAGAGTGTAACGCTTAATACTCCACCCTGAGGGACGCCATTCTCCTGGAGAAAAACATCCGACAGGAATGGAGCCCAAACGCACTTTGAAGGTCCAACCCGTCAAGAAACTTTGAATGCAGCGAAGCATGCGACCTCGGACACCATATGAGTACAAGTCTCGAAGTATCCCATACCTCCAAGTAGTATCATAAGCATTTTGAAGATGAAAAAAAGACAGAAACACAATGCTGGGGAGAAAAAGACAGAAACACAATATATAGTCCAGTTATATTGGTACTTTATGGATTATATTGTTCTGCTAGTGTGCAAATTGTTCTTTGTTTCTTTGTTGTTCACTTCGTTACCTGCCGAGCCAGGCACTCAAGCCCCTGAGGCTTCACCCGGCTCGTTAATGTGTTTTTGTAAACTTCCGTGACAAATAAAAACAATGTTCAATGCTCAATGTTTACCAAGAACATTTGCTTGTTCCTTAAGCGATGTTGCTGATGGAAAAAGGGGTATCCTGAAAGACCGATAGTCTCCCCTGATCTTCCTAAGACAATCCCACACTTCCTTTGAAGAAACAAAACTACTCAAAAAGGTCACATACTTGCTCCACGAACTGCCTTTAGCTTGCCTTCGCGTTGAGCGAGCTTTGGCTCTTCTTTTCTTGAATTCAAGTAAATTCCTAGGAGTGGGATAACATCTGAAGATGCACCACGCCTTGTTTTGTGACTTGCGTGCTACTCGCCAATCCACAGCCTCCTTCCGAATTTCCTCGATTTCTAGTGCCGACTTCCGCCGCTTGGCATCGAGTGCTCGCGCGTGCGCAGAACGCTTCTCGGAAAAGGTCCATTCAAGTAAATTCCTAGGAGTGGGATAACGTCTGAAGATGCACCACGCCTTGTTTTGTGACTTGCGTGTTGTGGAGCAGTCCTTTTTCCACCATGGCTTGCATTTCTTAGGGAGTCGTCCAGAGGTCTGGGGAATACTGCGTGATGCGGCATTTATAATCGCTTCAGTAACGTACAGCGTGGCATCTTCAAGGCTCATGTTTGCAAGAACAGACGAATCAATAAAAGCCTCCAAACAAAAAAAAAAGACCAGTCAGCCTTTTCCAATTTCCACCTTGGGAGTCGTGTCGGAATAGAAGGAATTGGCATTGTGCTTTCTAGAATAATAGAGAAATGATCAGTTCCAAAATGATTATTTGTTATATGTCCCGCCCATGACCAGACCCAGCCAAAGGTGCAGAGGAGGTGCTGGGCGAAGTGTCGCCCAAGTCCGCCCGTTCCTGTCTCTTAGGCGCTGCAGGTGCGGCACGACAGCCATGCCGCTCCTTCAAAGATGCTCTCTCCAGGGAGTGTGGGCGAGAGTGTCTACCCTTCTCCGCGGAAGGAGACTGCGGAGGAGGGACGGTTGCTGTAGCCACCGGCCCATCCTGGGTCTGGGAAACAGCCTTAGAGGACAAAGGCTGTTGTCCCGTTGGAGCGCGAGGGTTCGCACTCTGGCTGGGAGGGTCGGTAGACCACCCAGCCGAGATTGCACGCCCCGGAAGCTGAATCTTCAGCTGGGGCGTGGGGGACTGCCGTAGCTTCTCATAGTCCAGAAAGAACGTCTGGGTTGCCCCTGCCACTTTCAGTGGTGCGGGTCCCCGCTGCACCACTTTGGCTGAGCCGCCTTTCCGCACGAATGCAAAGCGACGGCGTGCTTCAGGGTAAGAAAGGTTTTCTTTAACTTTCAAGGTGAGGACCTCTTTCGCGTCTTTCCACGTCTTGCATGATCTGGAATATGCTGGGTGAGGTTCAAAGCAGTTTACACAGTGTGGGTTGTTGGTACGTGCATCAGCTTCGTGGTCGGTCTTGATACACTTTGCACAGGTCGCCTTTCCACGGCAGCTTTGAGAGCCATGGCCAAATCTCTGGCACTTGAAGCATCTACGGGGGTTTGGCACATAAATCCGAACCCTGCAGCGCAGGTACCCAGCACTCACAGCTTCAGGAAAGACGGTCGATTGGAAGGTAAGTACAACATGTTTTGTCTTCAGCTCGTTCCGGTCATGACGCATAGTGATACGCCTTGCAGCTGTGACACCTTGGTCAGAGAGGCCGTCCACAATTTCACTCTCAGAGCTATCAAGAAGGTCATCCTCGGAGGTAACTCCTTGAATGCTGTTTAACGTTCGGTGGGGAGAGACAGAGACGTCATAACCAGAAAAAGACGTTAAACCTAGTAGGGCAGTACTCTGCTGATTCGTTTCCACCTCAATAAGTAAATCGCCTGAGCTCATTTTCTTTGCCTTGTAGTTTTTCCCAATTGCAGCTTCAAGTACCTTTGCTACTAAGATTGGGGACATTTGTGAGAGCTGTTTATTGCCTTCAGAGTGAATGACTAAAAACTTGGAGAATCTTGAAGGAAGGTCCGCACCGAAGCCATCCTTTGCAGTGATGGCTTCGGTGCGGACCCTTTTCAGGGCCCGATCAGTGGTTTTTTGCCTAGAACCCATAAAGATGGAGAAAGGTTCACTGCCCGGGTGCTCCACCCACCACAAAGCCCAACAAGAGGGTAGGTAATGTGCCATAGCAAGAAAGGCTTGGCTGACATCATTACTCTACCAGTGCTGCCCGGGCACTATACCCTAGTGTGGTGTCAGGGACAGGACCTGTCTCCACTCAAGGTTGGCCCTTGATGCCTAAGAAGGTAAAAAGGGAAAGAAGAGAGTGTAGAAGAAAAGAGAAAGAAGTGGGAGGAAAAGTGAAAGAAGGAAGAAGAGGGTAGAAGAGGCGACTGACTGAATCATCCTGGTCGGGCCAAGCCAGGACACCCGTCTACGAGAAGCAGGGGCTGAAGCGGTGTATTGCCTCGCCCGGGGGGCCCCGAAGGGTCCAAACATACCCCGGGCTCAGCTCAACCACCAGGGTCCCCTTTTCCCCGGACACGGGTTAAGCCACGCACAGCCAGACGTGGGTGGGCGAACCCACACGGCTCGGGGTTCGTGGTGACGCCTACTCACCAAGCACCTACTAAAGTAGGTGCCCCCTGCGTGCGGGTATGGTGGCCCACGTGGCTGGGGTCCGCGGTGACGCTACTCACCAAGCACCTAGCAAATAAGGTGCAGGCGCCTCCTGCGGGGCTCGGGGTACGTGGAGACGCCACTCTCCAAACACCTGCATTCACAGGTGCCCCCTGCGCGGGACGGGGCAGAGTGAATCATCGCATACACGAGTCGGGCGATGTCTAAGGCGGAGAAGAACTACTCAACGACTAAAAAGGAGTTCCTTGCTGTCGTCTGGGAAATATCAAAATTCCGCCCATATTTGTATGGAAGTCCTTTTGTCGTGGTCACGGACCACCACTCGCTCTGCTGGCTCGCGAATCTGAAGAACCCCTTCGGAAGCCTCGCCCGGTGGAGCCTGTGACTGCAGGAGTTCGACAAAATCGTGGTGTACAAGTCCGGCCAGAAGCACGATGACGCCGACTGCCATCAAGGGCCCCAGTCGAGGCCGCTCCTGCCTGCATTGAAGACGACGACGATGAGTGTTTCCTCGGCGCTCTGGATGTGAGCGGAATGGCAGCACTCCAACGAGACGAACCTGAACTGCGAGCGCGCATCGAGCACCTAGAGGGACATGCGAGTACTGTTCCCGTGCTCTCTTACGAACTCTGCCTACCTTCTCCATACGGCAAGGGATGCTGTACCAAAATAACTTCGTCAACAACAACACAGCAAAGGCGTTGGTTATTCCAACGGTTATTCCTTCCAGTTATTTCTTCTTGCACCACATAGTGGTGAAAGAAAAATAACCTAATTATGTAAATCATGCACACAGGTAGGTCTGGTCAAATATTTTAAACTATATTATTTTAAAACAAAAAAATACTGAAAAAATTTGATTTTTAGCAAAGAGGGCAAAAGGAAAGACAGTAAGAAAGGGAAATCTGCTTTTAAAATTTTGTTAGACCGATTTTGAAACAGACTCTAGCAAATCTTCTCATAACGATATATATGTATGTGCATATGGATATGTGCATGAATATTTATATTATATACCTGCTGTTTGCTTTTAATTTGAACCGATGTATTTTTAAAAATCTCTGGAAGGATACGCTAATGCAGGTCTTTACAGCTGTGATATACGGCCAGGGGGATATAAAATATGGGATAATCCCCACGTTATTTAAGTTAATTAACTAAGCAGCAATGGGCGTACTAACCGGGGGGGGGGGGGAGCAAGGGGGGCGCTTGCCCGCCCAGTTCTCAGAGTGGGGGGGCAAGGCATGTGCTTTGCCCCCTCCCCCCCCCCCTCCCCCTGAAACAGCCGCCACAGGGGGCAGGGCAAACAATGGCCGGCGGCGCCCAAGGGATACCATGGGCACCGCCGCCCGGCCCTGAGGGAGGGGGGGGGGGTCTGATTTGCCTTCCCACTCAAAAACAAGTTAGTACGCCACTGTAAGCAGCAGCTAAAACTTGAAAGTCATTGACTTCGCCTTTCGCTGCGCGAATGGCGAAGCAGAAGGACACGTTTCAGCTGCTCCGCGAGATTTCACCACAAGCAGCAACAGATTGTTTGCTGTGTGTGTTTAAGCCGCTTTCACTGCAAGTGTGTGAATATCGTCAATGATGACTACGACCTGCTCATGCCCGATAGGGTGAGCCAGTACAAGTGTGCGAAATGCGTCAAGCGAAAAAAAAATGACGACGACGAAGTTCCCACGCCTAGAATTTCAACCACGGAATCGACGGTGGACGCGGCAACGGACACTGATGACGTTCCGTGTACTGCAGGTTACATCGACATCAAAGAAAGAAAGAATAGAGCTCGTCGACAACTTCTCACGACTAAAAGTGGAAAAAGTCTTGCTACGTCAAGAGGTTCGTCGTCTCAACGACACCGTTTCTTTGTTCGTGAGTCAACGCTCCACGAATATTTCAGACAGAACTGAGGTTCCTATCCGTTGTCCTACGCCTCTGCCACTGCAAAGTTTCCCGCCTTGAGTTCCCGACAGCAGAGCCTACCGAGACCTCGAAATGCCCTGCCAGCTGTCACATCGATGAATACCATCGGACCAACTGGACCCCTTCCACCTGCAGCGTCTACAGCCCAACGAGACTCCGTTCCGCGAGGCAGCGTGGATGGTGACGGTTTCACCCCTGTCACCCGCCGTAAGCCCGTAAAGCCCCCTGTCGGAACTTCGAAAACATCAAAGATAGACGTGATTCAACGTGCTTCACAAAAAAGTGCCCTTTTTGTGTCAAGACTGTCGCCGGAAACAAGTACGAAAGACGTTGAGGATTCGGTTGCCGCTGTTTTGCAAGGTAAAACTTTTGTATGCACGAAATTGAAAACCAAACTTCCTTAATATGCGTATTTTCACATTCTCGGCGACAAAAAAGTATTTGAAGCGATAAACAGCGTGTCTGTCTGGCCAGAAGACTGCATCTTCACGCAATATTGTGGACCACTTCCTGCGTCGCGCCACTTCGATAGTGCAGAAAGCAACGTTGAGCCATGGTGCTACTGCAACGCAATGCATGATTTTTCTTCGCATTTTTAACCTCTAGCCTCATGGTTGAATACCACGAACTTCTATTGCCTGGTAAACTAAAGCGATATGCAGGAATCAAAGGCTCGACCGCGATGTTACATTTAAATATACGATCTTTAACATGTAAAAGTGATAATTTAATTACTATTTTAGATCAACTCTGTGTTTCGTTTCAAGTGGTGATGCTTTCCGAAACAACATGGTACAGGGCTAATCACACTTGTCTATAACGCGCGAGCGTGCAGCTTTCTCCGGGGAGCGCTAGACTGATGGTATTCGCGGAAACTAAGCTAGTCACGTGGCGCAACATGGAACGGCCCGCTCGAGGGGTGTCCTGCCCACTTTATCAGCTTGATAAGCGATAAAAGTTACGTGCTTTATGATATATTTTTGCGTTTTGATGACAACATCGTTGATACGCCTTCATGTTTTAGTTTGTTTATTGTTCGAGCAATGATACTTGTAAAAAGCGTGCGAGCAGCCTTCCGCGATCGCCGCCAGCTGATAGAGTGGGCAGGACACCCCTCGAGCGGGCCGTTCCATGTTGCGCCACGTGACTAGCTTAGTTTCCGCGAACGCCACCAGTCTAGCGCTCCCCGGAGAAAGCCGCACGCTCGCGCGTTATAGAGAAGTGTGATTAGCACTGTACGTAACAGATGACGATGTTCTTATCGTGCCGGAGTACAATCACTTCTTTTTGATTCTAAGCGTAAAGCGAGGGGGAGGTGTTAGTATTTACGAGGGGCGTTCATAAAGTTCGTGTCATTGTCACGAAGGAATAGAGATTCAGCAATCAAACTCGAGTAGGAGTTGAGACTTTCTCTACCTGTTCGCCACCAAACGTTACCCACTTTTGCCAGCGATGAACCACATGCCGGAGGCCATTGTTTTAGAACTCCTCGTTTTGAGTGTTGAGGAATCGCTCCACTTCAGCAATCACTTGGTCGTTGTCCTTGAAATGCT
Source organism: Ixodes persulcatus (assembly GCA_013358835.2). Taxonomy (NCBI): domain Eukaryota; kingdom Metazoa; phylum Arthropoda; class Arachnida; order Ixodida; family Ixodidae; genus Ixodes; species Ixodes persulcatus. The sequence goes on from JABSTQ010003286.1 coordinate 62,488, forward strand.
TTCCTCATGTTTGGCCACACTGGAAGCTTCAGCGCCATTTATCCGCTGTTTCAAAAACATGGGCTTTGTCCCAGAACAACGCTCCCAGATTGGAACTAATATCCTTGGCATTGCTTCCCTTCAAATGAAAAAAAAAAAAGAATCACTGCGTGTGCTTGGCACCGGCGGGTGGTGCCATTTTTATTTCGGCTCCCTAGCAGCGTTTCGCGCTACTATAGCACGCGATTTGTGCACAGTGCGGAAACTAGAGGGACGAGTGCTCATGTTGATGCCTGTTTCGTTCCGCTTTTTAAATTTTTTGTGCGGATAAAACGAACTTTATGAACGCCCCTCGTATGTTAGACGGGGTATTAGATGCGAAATCTTCGATGCCTTTACTGAAATTACAGACGACTATGAAATCGTAACTGTGAATACGGACGTCAGCTGCTTTCTGTTATGTATCGACCGCCAGCTGGTAACTTTAATATTTTTTGTCTTTTCTTGAAAGGTATCTTGATTTCATATCCTTTAATAACTACTCACTTGTTCTGGGCGGTGACTTAGATGTAAATAGTTCAGAAAACTCTTCTCTTTCGTCACGACTGAGTAGTACACTCAGTAGTAGTGGTTTTTGCAATGTGATTGTGTCCCCCACCCGAATTACCCATTTTACGGCAAGTTGTATTGACGTTTTTATTACCAATATAAATACCATAGTTCCCAGTGCAGGTACTATTAGTAGTGACATAAGCGATCATTTACCAATTTTTTGTTATTGTTTTCAAACCCGTTGATTTTTCGGGGAGCGTCGATAGACTCAGAACTTTCCAAACGATAAGCCGACTGCCAACTGCGGTCCTTTCGAAGCACAGTAATGCAAACAAACTGGACTTCTGTCTTCTCAAAGCAATGCGTGAACGAAGCATATGATGATTTCATACATATTTTTAAGACAATATACATCGCATCGTATCCATATAAGACGGTCACTGTTAAAAAACGAATAAGAAAACCATGGGTCACGCTACCTATTTTAACAATGGTAAGAAAAAAGTGAAATCCGTTTACAACTCCCTGTAACGCCGAATTGGAGCGCAGCTCTTGAGGAGGAGGAGGGAAGGGTAATTAGGGGAGGGTATACCCCTCCTCCACCTACTCCCCTCATTTTTCAATCTGCTCCGGGGGGGGGGGGGGGGTCACGTGAGCTCGGGGGGAGGGGGGTCGTGATCTGTGACCTCGGGGGTGAGGGGGAGGGGGGTCACGTGACCCCTCAGGTCACGTCACCCCCCGGGGTCACGTGACCTTGGGGAGGAGGGGGAGGGGGGTCACGTGACCTCGGGGGGAGGGGGAGGGGGGTCACGTGACCTCGGGGGGAGGGGGAGGGGGTCACGTGACCCCTCAGGTCACGTGACCCTCCCACTCCCCCTCCTCGCCTAGGTCACGTGACCCCCCCCCCCCCCCCCCCGAGGTCACGTGACCCCGGGGGGGGGGGGGGGGGCTCGCGCGGTGCATTATTGGATATTTCCCATAATGCACCGCGCGGTTACGCCGACGCCGCTCAAGCCGGAAACGGGCGCCTAAGAGCTGCGCTTTAAAAAGAATCGCTTATATCACGCGTACCCAGGGGCGGATGCAGGAATTTCCTGAGGGGGGGGTCAGGTGTTGGTCAGCGTACCAGATGTTTAAGAACCCCCTCCCCATCTCCCTCCTTTCACGCCCTAAATTTTACACATGCAGAAATCAAGAGGGGGGTCAGGACATCCGGACCCCTCCTCTAAATCCGCCCCTGCGCGTACCTCCGTTCAAAAGACGACGGCGACCATGCAGTTTTCAAGAAGCATCGCAATCAACTCACATCTTCACTAGAAAATAAAAAAACAGAATATCACAAACGTCTTTTAGAGCGCAGCTCTTAGGCGTCCGTTTCCGGCTTGAGCGGCGTCGCCGTCGGCGACGCCGCTCATTCGATATCACAAACGTATTTTTCATGACGCTCACAAAAAGCGTCCTGCGATTGTTTGGCAGTCGATAAACGAAGTGCTTAAACGCAGCAAGCAGAAGAATTTCAATAGATGAACTTTCACTTTCTGGTGAAAGCGTGTCCAGAATACAACTATCTGAGCTCTTTAACAGACATTTTACTAATTTGCCTTCCAGCGAGCACAATGAGCATGCTTCCTCGTTTATCTCGCACCGTGTAGCAGACACAATTGTCCTACACCCGACAGGCGAATTGGAAGTGATCCGTGGATTTATGGGATTGAATAACAGTAAAAGCCATGACATAGACGATATACAAATAAAGCCCGTTAAATTCGTCATCGATGTGGTGGCCCCACTCTTGGTATATATATTTAACTTAGCATTGTCGAGTGGCCAATTTCCGAGTAACATGAAACTTCCGAAAATTTCAGTTTTGCATAAAGGTGGAGACAAAAATTTAGTTATAAATTACAGACCCATCTCGGTTCTTCCAATATTTTTCAAAGGGCTGGAAAAAATTCTATTATATCGTTTAGACAATTTTTTTTACCCAGAAATTAGTGCTAACTGACTCACAGTTCGGATTCCGCAAAGAAACATCCACGGAAAGCGCTTTGATATCGCAGAAAGAAATAATATTACACAATATAGAACGCAAACAGCTGACTCTGGGAATATTAATTGATCTTAGTAAAGCGTTTGATTGTCCTAACTACTCAACGCTCCTTGATAAACTTCCGTGCTAGGGCATACGTGGCACGCCTTTGATACTTATTGACTCATTGAGAATATCATAAGCAATGCGTCTCAGGGAATGATCACGTTTCCTCTTTGCAAATCTTGAAGTTTGGTGTGCCGCAAGGCAGCATTCTCGGCCCTCTGCTGTTCAATATGTATATAAATGATCTAGTCAATATTTGCAACCAAGCACGTTTTATATTGTATGCAGTCGACACGAGTATATTTCTATCTGCGTCGAAAATGGACGAACTTAAACCCATGGGAAACTTGGTTCTGGAAAAGTTTCTTTCTCGGTCAACTACAAATGGTCTTAAAATAAACACTGTCAAGTCTAAGGCAATCTTGTTTAGACCTGTAAATAAGCACGTTATTAGTAATTATGCTCTAGAGATTGGCACCGACCAGATTGAAATAGTGAAACAGCACAAAACGTTAGGTGTCATTTTTTTCAGAACATATGCAATGGGATAATCACATCGATTACTTAGTTAAGAAACTGTCAAAAGTTGTTGGAATTGTATGTCACTGTTTCTCCTTCTTGCTTGTAAATATTAAAATGCAAATTGATCATGCTCTGTTTAGCTCACAAATTAATTTTTGTCATTTGGTTTGGGGCACAACAATTAAATCTAATATTAACAAACTTACGATCCTACAAAAGAAAATGCTCCGTTTAAATGCAAACGTGCCTTACGACACTCACACGGGACCATTATATATTAAATTCAATGTCATGAGGATTGCCAGTGTATACGAGTACCGTTTGCTATGTTCTTATTTATTTTCGACCGATGAGTTTATTTCTTTTTTGTCTCATGTATCCCACCTGGCAAAACGTGAATCTTCCATCCTTGTCAGATGCAGAAAGTTCTGGAATGTGCCTCATTTTCGTACAAATTATGTACTGCAATCTATTGCGCGTAACCTGCCTACATTACTTAACAAGTTCATTATAGACCACAATGATATGCACTGTTTAACAAAAAACGATATACTGGTTTGTTTTACTTAGACAAAGTGTTGTGTATAGTAGTTGTTTTTACCATGCCCTTTAAGTGCAGGGGCACCAGACCCGGACAAGCTAACTCATGGAAGCTTTTTGTCTGGTGTCCTCAGCAAAATATTGCTGAAAATAAGTATTACTTACTTAATGCTCTTTTGTACAAAGAGCGCATCGCCACACCTTCCTAAAATTGGGAACGAACTGTACCCAGGAATTGTTAACGTGTTATTGCTTTTGACAAATGCTTGACGTACAGCAATTAAATAAAAAAAAACGCACTCATGCCATGAAGTGTACGCAACCAAATCATTTAGATGGTTTTCGAAAGTGTGCACAAAGTTACAAAATATATTTAAAAAAAAAAAACTCCTTGCAGAAATATGGGGTGACCAAAAAGATAATCACCTGCGTTTAGGTGAATATTTCAGATGACACGTAACAAAGCAAACGGCCCTAATCTTGGTGGAACAAAGAAATGCCTTATCAATCATACGATTAAAGAGGTATGGCCACCCCTTGACGTTACTCACTAAGAACCTGATTAGGCTACAAATCTGATCATAAAAATGCAACGACTGCCAGCTTTGTGCTAGGTCCAGCTGCAGCTTGGCTCTCATTCAAGTTTGTCGCCTCGTCTCTGCGGACAGGTAAGGTCACCTTGGGAGCTAGCTTCCCAAGTGATTAAATACGAGGGCTGTTTGTGTTAGAGCACAGCTCTTAGGCGCCCGTTTCCGGCTTGAGCGGCGTCGCCGTCGGCGTCGGCGTAACCGCATTATGGTAAATGTCCCAGAATGCACCGCGCCAGCCCACCATCCCATCCCCTGAGGTCACGTGACCCTGCCCCCCCCCCCCCGAGATCACGTGACCCCCCCCCCGAGGTCACGCGAACCCCCCCGACGTCACGGGACCCCCCCCCCAGGTCACGTGACCCCCCACCCCCTTCCCGAAGTCACGTAACCCCCTCCCCGAGGTCACGTTACCCCCCCCCCCCCCCGGAGGAGATTGAAGAATGAGGGGAAGATGAGGAGAAGGAGGAGGAGGAGGGGTATACCCTCTCCTCAGTACCCTTACATTCTCCTCCTCAAGAGCTGCGCTCTAATTCGGCGTTACAGGGAGTTGTAAACGGCTTTCCCTTTTTCAAACTCCGATTAACTTGGTATAAACAACCAGAGAGACACAATGGTATAAGCTTCGAAAACATTTAGATGCATACTCTAGGTGCTCCTCCACGTAATCACCCCGCAGATTTAAACGCTTATAATGACGTGGCACAAACTTTCAGATGCCTTCCTCAAAGAAGGTAGCCGCCTGGGTTCTCAGTCATCGCGCTCCAGCACCCGCAACTCACCAGTCACTCGCCGGGAACTTGTAACGTGTAAGGAGTAAATTACATGACGTCTCTGGGAAGGTGAACACACGTCAATGATGTTGGAGGTCACGGAAAAATGGCTGTTACGATTGGCGGTCTCGTTGAACACGCAACATAATGACTGAGAACCTAAGCGGCAGCCTTCTTCGAGAACGAAACCTGAGAGCTTGTGCAACGTCCTCACAAGCGTAGATATATGCGGGGTGATTGTTTAAAAATTGCTATTGAAGGTATCTAAATTCCGTGTACATTAAATACTTTTTCATGAATCCTATTTGGTTTACCCAATTCATAGGAAGATAAAAAAGCAACAACAGAATAAATAGACCTAGCATAAAGCAACGCTCGCCATAAATAAATTGTTGATTCTTAGCAAGTGGCTTTGGTCCATTTATCCGATGTCATCGAATGCAGCAAATACGAAGCGTTTCAAGAGCAATCAGTTTTAATTCGGAAGGCGGCATTTTCGCTCTTTTTTTTTGGATATCAAAGTTCAGAAGCTTGAGGAACCGGATAATATTCCAACAGGATATTTAAAAGGAAATGTTGAGCGGGTTTCAAAATATTTGTGGCTAATCCTGAGCGTTTTGTCACAAATTACAATTCCACTTTCCTATGACTGCCGAAGCACTAAAGTCGTAGCTACGTTCAAGGCTCCAATAAATTATCTGAGAATAATTACTCACGTCACAAACATACACAAGTTGTAAAATAAGGGTACACGTGGTATCAAATTACCACATGACTGTTTGGTAAACAATAACCTTCTTTACAAGAACCAACCTAGTTTTAAACAAATACTTTAAACATTCACAGAATTAAGCTATTGTACTCATTCATTCATTCATTCATTCATTCATTCATTTATTTTTCGTGCTCATGAACGGCGAGTAGCCTACGTAATGATGCACAGAGTCAAAAGAAACACACATAAGAAATCAACAGCACATGCAACAGCTAATATCTATTATGGGGGAACAGGAAATAGGTAACAGTTAAATATTAGCCAGAGAACGCCTAAACGCTTGAACACTTGAGTTGAAAATGTCGATGTCGATGCTGGTTGTACTGAACCTGTTATAAAAATGTTGGATGCGTTTCATGGGACTGAAGAGGTTGATTTTTTGAACTGAGAAAGTGGGATTAACCCTCAAAAGCACTCGCGGTACATATATGCTAATAGCTGATGTAAGGGTCGAACAGTCAATGCAACCATGAACGCATTTATACAAAAAAACTAGATCGCGCTCAAGTCTTCTCGAGCTTAGTGTGGTACAATCACATCGTCGTAAAAGCCTGTTATACTCATTATAAACACTGCGGCCAATATAGCGATCATATACAATACGAAAGAAACGTCTCTGCACGTTTTCGATTTTTGCTTGGTTTGCATTACCAATACAATTCCAAACAACAGAACTAAACTCAAGCTTGCTACGTATTAATGAAAAATACAAAATGAATATGCAAGCTGACGAAGGGAATTCACGTGTTATTCTCGAAATAACACCTAGCGTCCGATAGGCAGCATTTGTGATGTTGGAAACATGTTCATTGAATGACAAAGATGAATCAATATATACTCCTAGATCTCTTGTGCATTCAACCCTACGCAGAGGTAGGTTCTCAAGATAATAACAAAAACTTACAATTTCCAGTTTCTTAGAAAAGGACATAACTACAGTTTTTTTAGGATTTAGTGTTAACAAATTGCGGCAACACCAATGATGCACAGCATTAACATCCTCCAGTATCATTTCACAGTCATAGATGGATGAGACCTGCCTAAACAATTTGATGTCGTCAGCATATTGCAAAATATGTGAATGGCGGACACAAGAACCCAGATCATTTATAAAGACATTGAATAAAATTGGTCCTAGTATGGACCCCTGTGGCACACCCGAAAATGACACATAAGGTTTAGAATGATGTCCCATTATACGAACGAAGTTTTTTCTTTCCATCAGATAGTTCAAAAAAAATTTTGCAAAGCTGGTTATTGACTCCATATGTCCCCAATTTATGGACAAGAATTGAATGATTAACCAAGTTAAACGCTTTCGATAGATCAAAGTATACGGCGTCTACCTGCCCACGCTGATTGGTAATCGGCGAAACGAAGTTTAAAAATGATACTAGATTGGTCTCTACAGACCTGCCAGAGAAGAAACCGTGTTGTGAAATGCTAATTTTACGTTTAAAAAATTGTGACAAATGTTCAAACAAAACGATTTCATGAACTTTCGAAAATGCACAAAGCAAGGATACCGGCCTGTAATTCTTTACGTCATCGGTCTTGCCACCTTTGTGAACAGGCACAATGACAGAATTTTTCCAAAGCTCAGGAAAAGTAAAACTTGACAGAGACAAGTTGAAAATATGAGTTAATATCGGCGTAAAAATGGAGGAACAACCTTTAACAATAAAGCTTGGGATGCCATCAAATGCCATTGATATCTTGGGTTTTAGTCTTTTTATCGCAATCTCGATTTCAGCGCTTTGAAAAGACGTTATCGAGAGGTTATCATTAAAATTGCTACTATCATCTGGCGTGCATGGCGTGGCTTGGTTTGAGGAGTAGACAGATTCGAAATAATCAGCGAATGCGTTTGACACACATGCAGGTTCATTCAGCACTTTACCAGATGCGTCACATAGGCTTATCGCAGGAGAGGACGTGGTCATGCGATCATTGACATACCGCCAGAAATACTTGGGGTCGCGGTTTAAGCTGCGTTCAACTGACTCTCGATAAGATTCTTTGTCCCTCTTGATTAACACTTTAGCTAACGCTCGTGATTTGGAAAACTTATTATACCAAAACTGTGTTTGTTTAACCTTATATTTCCTATGGTAGTGCAGTTTTTTTCTAAGCTCGGACCTAAGCTCGTGCGAAAACCAATGAGGATAGCGGGATGAGTGACGACACTTTTTTGGAACAAACATTTCGATGGCGTTCGTAATACAGTTAGTAAGTAACTCAACAGCGCAATTTACATCGGTTGTTTCATATACTGGTGCCCAATCAACGCTATCTAAAAATCTGAAAAGGCCAAGATAATTACCCCTATTAAAAGCGAATGATTTATAGCTTGTATGCTTTGATGTCCTGAAGGAAGCGTTGAAGGAAGCGGAGAAGGGAACGTGCCACTCATCGGGGGGAACAAGGGGCTTAGAGACCGGTACGAGGGTATGAACGTGAAAGTTCACTAAAGCGAGGTCCAGTACGTTTCCCGACGGGTTCTGAAAACTATTTAACTGATTCAATCCTAGATAGTTCACAGAATAGAGTAGAGTATTCGCCTTAGATGTTACACAACCAGAAGATGAGAAAGGGTGCTCTAAATTCCAGTTTATATCAGGGACATTAAAATCTCCTAGAATAAGAATACGGTATTTGTCGACGTCTAATTGATCACAAAGCAGGTTCATTTGTTCCGAAAATCCGGTGACATCAAGGCTCGGCGGGAAGTAAAACGTGCCAATGAGCAAGTTGGAGTCGGCAAAAGTTATTTCCACCCAGACAGATTCACCGCTAAATTCAAGGTCAAATCTCCGTACCGCCTGCAAATGTTTTTTAACAGCAATAAGTACACCACCCCCGAAGTTCGCCGACATGCCTTCATAATTCCGATCCCTACGAAATACAGTATATGCTGGAGGAAAGTAATCAGATGATGAAAAAGAGCAGTTCAACCATGTTTCGCTTAATGAAATTATGTCGTAATCACTCACAGCAACATTTGTAAAACATGTATTGGCCTTAGTACGTAGTCCACGAACGTTTTGATAGAATACAGAACACTTCATAAAGAAAGAACACTTTTTTTTTTTGTTAGGGCGGCACTGCAGCTGGAGTGTCTTCATCAACCCGTAATGGCCCAAAAAATTGTCTGAAGAACGAACCCATGGGCCAAACGTCATCAGTATTGATCTTTTCAAAATCCTCCTCATTTACAGAGATGTGAAACGACGAGTAGCTGTCATGTTTGGCTTTCAATTGAGTACACTTAAATGACTTATCCTCTAAGATGGGAGCAAGCACTGCCTCAACATCACTACACACGGTAGTTGGGTGAAGGCGTGAAACAAAGAGTGCTTTACGCCTTTGCGGCCTTGGAACGGAAGCCAGCTTACTGTTTGTACACGATCCCGAAGAAGGCTTGACCCTCCGCTTTCGTTGAACAAGTGTGAATCCATCAGCATCTGTTGCTGCAGTATCCTCGGTCATTTGGCGCGATGGTCGATTGATGGTTGAAGCGGTCGGGTAGGACTGCACAGGTTCGTTGCCACGCGTATGTCCGTTCTGGCTTCCTGGTTTATCACGAGCGCCCTGTAAAGCAGCGATGCCGGTCGAATCTTTGCGGGCGGCATCAGCAAAACTTGCGGCGCCACGGGTCTGTTGGGAAACCAGTGGTGGTGTGACGTCTTGGGTGGTCAAGCGACGCAGCAGTTCCGTGTTCCTTGCGAGATGGATCTGCAAGGACGCGTTATCCGCCCTGACAGACGTAACTTCTTTCACAAGAGCGTCAATCTTTCCACACAAATCCGCGACTAACCTGCTGACACAACCGCACGCGCCACAGCTTTCAACCGTCGGAACAGTTTGAATTCCAATGTCGCTCAGAGTGGGCGAATCGGTGGCAGAATCTTCAGCACGCATGGCGACATCTTGAGCGCCGTTGCGCCTCGTACAATTTTGACACTTGTACGTACTTGAGCCGTACGCGCCACAGCTTTCAACCGTCGGAACAGTGTGAATTCCAATGTCGCTCAGAGTGGGCGAATCGGTGGCAGAATCTTCAGCACGCACGGCGACATCTTGAGCGCCGTTGCGCCTCGTACAATTTTGACACTTGTACGTACTTGAGCCGTTGACCATGAAGAACTCGTAGTCATCTCCCACCACGCCTATGCACTTGCAGTGGAACCGCGCTTCGCAAGGTCCCGAACAACGCAGATATTGCTGCCTTCCGAAGAAGGGATCGGAGCAGCTGCCGCACACGTCCTTGCTGCCTGGCATGACGACGCGAAATGATTTTCGAAATGCATTATTACGGGGGAGAGGACAAACTAAAATAAATATATTTCTAGATATATCGTACATGCTAGAAAGCATCTACGATATATCTAAAATCTAAAAATTTTAAATAATATTAGTTATTACAGTATTGGTCCAATGGGTAAGAGAATTATTTTTAAGTAAGGCTGTTCCTTCAATTACCGGGTGATATCTTTTATTCGAAACATAATTTTTAAAAAAGAGTTTAAACTGCTAGCTGAATTCCATATTCGCTTGGTGTTTGTCGAGTTCGACGGACATTAGAAGAGCGAATAACCCCCACAAATTATCTCTTTAATTAGTAAATATTGACATCTCGTTTCAGTGAGAAACCTGCTGAGCATCACCGAAAACCACTTAATCAGTTAATTTTAGAATGACTTGAAGCAGCTGGGAGACGCGGGGGTGCACCAGAGTAACGACTCGTGCAGCAGGCGGAAAGCCAGCGGTGAGGAAACGCGCATAATATTTTATCATCCGCGTTTCCCCACCGGTTCAAGTCGTTTTAAAATTGATTAAGAGAGATTTTGGGGGTTTATGGCGCAAAAGCTACGAGGCCATCTGCGCTTAACTAATTGAAAGGATCATTGTACTATACAAAGGATTTAACAAAAGTATAACTAGAAATTCTAGAATCGGTATAAAAAGCCAATACTACCAAAAAAGTATATTACGCGTTAAAAAGAGACTAGAGGATATTCTCCCACAAGGAGAGAAGGATGAAATGGGATGTAGTATTGAAACAAATTCAGGAAATTGTATGCGGCACTTGGGCTCACGGTTGGAACATAGGACGCAAAATAGTGAGCCTGTCACCACACTGCTCACACACTGGTGGATCTTCCTTCCAAAGAAGATAACTATGAATTATAAAAGAATGTTCAATCTTCAGACGGCACAACCACGTTTCATGAAGTCGGCTCTTGCATGAAGAGTTTTCCAAACTCCCAAAGAAGGTTAGGTAACATGGAGCTTGTTTTCGAACTCCATGAGTCATCCCAACTCCCAACAATGAAGAATCGAGGGAAGGTGCATGTTTCCTCGCAGTAGTAAATATATGAATTCGTACAACAAACGCAAAAGTTCTTATAAGATAGTGAAACCATATTTACCTCTACATACGATATATTTCTATGGTTTCTGTTACATTTATTTTACCAAATATATAAAAACATGTTATGCTCAGTAGGCAATTAATGAAATCAGAACAACGCGAGGTTGTATTACGAGTTCAAAACTTAGTCTGGAAAGAGTCATATCTACAAAAGAATAAAGCTTAGTGAACGTCCACCCGATTTCAATAAGATCTAGATGTCGGATCCGAGAACAGACAGGAACTTTGTATGGCAAACATTAGCTTGAGCATCGCAATGCTGGGACTATAGTTGCTGCCGTTTGACAGCCGCCGCAATGTCAAAAGTCGATAAGGGAGTCGAATAACTCAAGAGACCTTTCAACACCACAGCCCCTGATCGCAATCGTCCTCTTGTCAGCTGAATAAACATATCTCGAATTTTTACCCCAGCCTGACACTTGACACAATCATCTTTCGGGAGAATTCTTCGGATTCGGTGTCGTGACAGATGTATTTTTGTTTGTTGACTTTACGTACGCTTCATCTGTTAGTATATATAGCTAGAGTTAGTAACCTCGGTTTATTTTTCTTGGTTTAATTGCTAACTATATGCTGACAGTTGTTTAAAACGTAACCAAAAATGTGTCGCTAACTTTTGCTAGCAAACAATGTTTGTTATGTGTTTGTTGCCGCCCTGATAACGGCGTTTGATTACAATTTTCTTTTTCGACACTTTATGTGACACGCATCATGAGAACGTTCATGTGGGAATGAAACTTAAACGTAATTTCGATTCGTGCAAGATTACTTCAAAGCCAGAACAAAGTGACATGGTTTTTTTTTATGAAAGTATTGTGTATTGGCGAAAAAAACAGCTGACAATATTACTATCTCAGGAAGAATTCTATGTCCAGTATGTCATGTTATTTTGGAAGCTCTGCTCAGCCTCATGGTTGTTAGGCAGCATTGATGCAAATGCAGCAAGAGCGGTTTTGCTGCTTTGAATAAGTAACGGAAACAGCACGTGAACTTTTCGGCACACAAGACAAACACAGGGTGCAAGGTTAAAAAGAAGAAAAAAAAATAACTATAGCATTTATATTTCCTCCATCCCCAGTTAAGCGTAGAAACCTGTTTCGTGAAACGTTTATTGCGATATCTTAAAGGGGCGGTGCAAGAATACTCATTTGGAATATTTGTTTCACTTTACATGATATTACTGGAACTAGTGGGAGCCAAGTATACTCGCATGCAACGCCATTGACCAAAAAGCCTCTTCGTTGCGGTGTAAACTCAAGAATAAAAGAAAGCGTTTTTTTTTTTTTCAATCTCTACATCATAAAACTAGATAACGTGGTTTGGAGGTCGCAGTGTCCCCCAGTGGCAATACTTGAATGCGGTTCATAGACTGCACCCGAGAATTGCGTGACTACTCGACTTGGGCTCAAGATAATCAATAGCTTGACAAACATTCGGGTAGTGACTCGTGCTCTATCGCTTCAATGACGATAATAGCCGAATCCTAACAATGTCCGCCACTTAGCAACTCAGCGAGTGTCTTGTCCCTTGCCAAACCCTGCGCGTGTCTCTGATAAACATTGGCGGCATATAATCGGCTCGAGATCACGCGGCCGCTTGTTCTTCCTGCGAACGGAGGAGAAAAGCGCTTCCCGTTTTTATTTTATTTTTTAGCCCCTACAATTACACAAGGAGAAAGACTAACGGTTGCTTCATGGTTATAAACGTCAGGGATTCATTGTAATTAGTATCTCCGCAAAGTGCAAAAATTGTACCGCAGTTTTAGAACAATCTATATGAAAGGGAGCGGTTTTAATATTTTAATCTCTACGGTTTATTTATTTATTTACACGGTACCTACATCGCCACGAGGGAATTACTGGTTTGATATAAAAACACTGTTTCGTCACTGAATCATTTTGCATGGAAATACAAAGACGTGGAAAAAATAACGTTTAATTAAATTACAGAAATATTGCAACACAAAGCTGCAGTACACAAAAATCGCTGACCACTATTATGAAAGAGTGTTTAATAATCAAGAGGAAAACATGGCATCGGAAGTTTCATTGACCACGTGTTGTGGAAGACAATTCCGGTTACTGACTGATTTTGGAAAAAATGAATTCTTAAACGTATCTGTTCTGCACCTAACGCTTTTAAAATTTTAATTGATGATCTACTCTTGATGAGATATAATCGGAAGTATACAAATAGTTCTCCATCGTAACACCCGCTTGTTCTCAGAAAACATTCTGGAAAGTTTTATTTGACGGAACATTCCCCGTAAATCAAGTAATTTCCAATCTAGAACGTTGTCGCTTGGTAGGAAACTTGGTAGGAAACTTCTAGAAACAAAGGGTGCCATTAGAAAAAAGAGGGGAGAATCGGAACAGTCACAAGTTACTTTTGTACTTCCAAAAGTAATCAAATTACTGTTGTGATTACTTTCTAATAAGAGTAATCAAATTATTCCAATATTATTCTTGAAAGTAATTTATTACAAGTAATTTGATTAATCCTAATGGGTACCTTACAAGTCTGGACATCAGTAACCTCATTTAGGGCAACACCGTCCAGCTCATATTTTGATAAGAATGGTTGCCTTTTGTTTCGTAAATATAACATAATGGCGTTTATTAATATTTAGAAATATTTCCCACTTTCCACATCATGTAATTTCTTTTTCTAGGTCTAACTGATGTTGCAAATTTGGGCAATAGGAAAAAAATCTGAGCTTAGAAGGAAGAATAGAACTACCTATTGTCATTGAATTTATAGAAAGAAACATTTAACTCCGCAGTGTCTAGGAATGTCGGACATGATTTTTTCTCCTGGCACTCCGAAGAACGAACAAAAAGGTCTAAATTATATTCACAATGACAAGCATAAGTAGCCGATTAAGCTAAAACAAAAACAAATATGTGTTGAGGCCATTATATCATAAAGAGTCCTTGACTTTTTGCGTCCGCTTTGACCTGATGTCGGACTGGCCGTCGCCTTTTTCTAATAGATGATTCCCTGAACTATTCGGATTGTGTCAGATTAGGGGTCTGCGATTATGAAAGCCATGAATCGCTTTACTCAAATACATGCTCAAGTGGCCCTCGTACACAATATGTACCTTATCTACGACAGATCATCACGCAGCCAATGATGAATCGGTTCACAGATAATTTAAGAGCTAGAAGCCTGCGAAGTCCTAGGTTACGCAGCAACCCGGCATTCGATCTACTTGGTCGTCACGCCTCCTTTGCAGACAGGTAAGCGCACCTTTAGAACCAGCCTTTATATATATTCCCTTCACATGATTGGATTCGTTAGCTATAAATATTTCTGACAAATCCAGTTCCTCAAATCCGTCACTTGAAACTTATGCTGAGGCTCGATGTCAAACTTTCAGCCATCAGGTGACACTCTAGAAGGCCGTGATTGGCTCGTACTTCTTCTTGCTTAGGTTCCCACGGCTAGGAAAATTAAAAAAAAAAAAAAAACATAGCGCGCAACATTTCTTTTTTCGCTTCTAAAGAAATGAGTTTGCTGTGGAAAGAAAAAAACATCTAAAGTCAACCACAAAACCCCAAGAGAGCATTTGCTGTTCCGGGGTTTGGCGTATATCAGTTGGATAGAGGTAAGTCAATGCTATCAGTTATCAAAAATCAGTAGTCATACACGCCACATTTTATATAGCATGTTCCTTTTTCAAAATGCAACGTGACGTTAGCGTGAGCCAGCAGCACACATAGAGAGCAGGAGCCGTGGCGTAGTCAGGACAAGAGGAGGTGACGTGTGCAGATTGCCCAATGCAGCGATATTTCACCTGCCCATTCACGTCAATGACAGGTGACGACAGGATACTTGAGATCTTAAAAGGTGCAAATCCTGACGTTATCGAGGATATTGTTTTACCGTACCATGTGACGAGTATACATAGGTACTCGTGTTTTTCTTTTGTTTTTGTGTCGCGCATTTATGGACGAAGCATCCCTTTTCGGAGGCGTTTACGCTCTAGAAACAGCGTAGGCAAAAACTAAACAGGGAAACAGTGGACCACGTTAAGGAGCCATAAATCCAATGTAAATGTTTATATTTTTCTGTTGATAAACATGCACTGCGCAAACACGATATCGACTGGTTTCTTTATATTAATTTTTATATATTTTACTTTGAAACTGGTTTGCCCAGTCAATTTCGTCGCTTATCTTGGTGTACGAAGTAAGCCATTTCTACCGCACTGATAGTGTAATTCGAGTCTTTAGATTTCGAGAGAAACCTTAAAACGAGGTAACCGCTTGTTCACGCTACATACCATTTAATAGACCTTTGCAGCGCTTATCACCCGGTCAAAAAATGCGAAGTCACTAAGCTGAGGACGCATGCTCAGCGTCCAATATCCCGCACGACAAAGCTACAGCGCATGCTCAGAAGGCCTTCCACACCCCAGTAGACAAAGATGGCAGCGCGCAGAAGACGATTAGCCCCAAAGCACGTGTCTAGGAGGCGCCTCAGTCGGGCGATAGTCAGCGCCTCCACCGGCAAAGAAGTGCAACGATGGGCAGTCGCCGGCGCGTCGCCTGCTTCTCCTGCGTTCTTTTTCGTTCCCAACTTCCAAACGCGGCGCTGGCTTGTTTGACTGCGTACGTGCCCTCTTACACTGAAAACGTAGTGACTGCGCTTTGTCTCGGGTAGAACTGAGACGTCCCTTTGGTATTGCGGGCGTAATGCTCCGGGCAAATCCTGGATAATCAATGAATAAACTTTGATGCAGAAGGCACTAACGCAACAAGGTGTCGAGATGACTTCCGCCTCGGGGGGCTAATTATTGTGATTGACCATCAGTAGAACATGTCCGCCCCTACTTTTTTATTCATTTTATGTATACAGAATGTTTTATTTCACGGCCACGCAGGAAGTGTGTTTGAGGTAAGACTAAGTTTATTCGTATTACTATTACATCGTTGGGGAACTGAACAAGAAGCTTGTTTTATTTTAGTTATTGTTTTTGTATTCATAAGAAATATTTGCATTAACACTGTTGACTCCATAGTGAAGCGTAATTTTATGGCTTCATATTTCGCGAATTTGCCGATATGTTGCCTTTCTTAATATACTACGGAAATCAGTGTCGCGATCTGGAATAAACTGGTCAATATTTTCTGTTCGAATAATATATTTGCATGACCAACCTTTTCGGGACTGTTTTGATTTGGAGGGCTTACGGAACGGCAATATGTGGCTGGTTTCAAATATATAAACACTGATTTGCTTCAACAGATGTAGAAGCTAATTAAAACGTACTGGCTGCCAAGTTGGCGCTTCTCAAGGTGATCAGAAAATTAAAGACAACTTTATGCGAAAATCAGGAAGGTGCAAAACGGTTTACTTTAAATGAACATAAAACACCAGATTAAAAGTTGGCCATGTATTTAAAAAGCGTGTTATAAATTATTCAATATATATACATTAGTATTTGCTTAACAGAAGTACTTTTGAGATGTCCAACGGTACTTGAACTGCGTATTTTAAGCACCACCTACATAAATATGCATACTATACTGCCACAATGTCTCGTCTTCAAATTAGACTACGTAAAACACTTCGCATTGTTTAACAAATTGATAGTCAGCATCGGTCAAGCAACAAACACAAACTCGGCGAATCTCCGAATAGCACTTTGAAACTCTTCACCAAATAACAAGCTCCGCAAAGGAAGCGTATCAGAGTCAGATCGCTATTCTGGTATCTTGAATAAATCAAAGGCAAAAATGTTCCCACCTTACCCATTTCTTCCACCGGCCGCACTCCAGAACGCTCTGGGGTGCAGCTGGTCTTCTCATTAAAAAACAAAGCTACAAATGCAGTTGTGACGGTTTTGACTGAGCGCTACAACAAACAAATCGATCACCAAAACACAGTATCAATTAAGTGATCGCTCGAGACCTAGAAATAAATAAAATAAATAAAAATTCAGAATCTTATCTCAGAACATCATTGTTACCATGTGCCCCTACGTGTAAGGAAAGCAAGGACCCCGCGCTTGTAGCCTTTGCTTTTTACACGTTAGGATGAGTCAAAAATGATTGTAATCGCAGACTGTAAAAAAAGCGTTTGTACGTTTGTGCTGTCACGCACTTTGCCAACTCAAGTACAGCATCTGCAAGGGCGTAAATGATGAGACGGACTTCCCATCGTTGCGGATGTTGCGCACCAGATGGCGCGACCTGTCGGCAAATTCCCTTGCACTGTCTCCGACGTTGAGAGTGTGTGTGTTGGCGATGTAGAATAGCAAACAGAGCCAAACGTGGGTGTGAGTAGAGAAAGCAGTGTACCGCAGAACGTGGGCCTTGCATAGGTTGGCGAGCAGGAACTCTATATCTGCGATCAATCGGTATTTGTGTGCGCTCCAGCATAGGCACTGACTACGCGGGCACCCCCCCCCCCCCCTCCCCCCGGTAGTCGGCAGAAAAACTACATAATGGAAAGTTCGGGGCCCGAACTTTCCATAAAATTTCATGCCAAGATCTCCCCCCCCCCCCCCCCCCCCCCTAACAGAGGACATCCTCGGGACAGCAGGTTCCATCGCTTCGGAGACCCGGGTTGGGGTGGGCGGGGAAGGAGAAAGGGAAAGGGGGAGGCGCCCCCCCCCCCCCCATCCTTCCCCCAATGGGGAAATTGAAAACTGCCCGCCTTTGCGCTCCGCTACGCCACGTTTGCTACGCTCAACGTCGGAGTGTGACAGATGCCTTAGCGGCGCTGCGCGAATCACGTTTGAGGGGGGGGGGGGGGGGGGGTGTTGTCTTCTAGGTTGTACTGCTTTATCATGCAGGAGAAAAATGTTGTCACTAGGGCTGTGGAGTCTGGACGCACAGGCGTCATATTCCGCAAGAGGGCGTTTCTGCACATGCTCGAAACACGTTCTAGAGACCAGTAGGCGAGTAACTTAAAACATGATATGACAATGCTTCTGATGTGGTCTCAGCAGGGTTGTAAAAGTTACTTCAAAAATGTACCTAAGATACAGTTACAGTTACTTATACGAAAAGGTACTTAGGTACGTACCTAGGTACTAGCTTAAAAATGTACCTAGGCACAGGTACAGTTACTTTAAAGGTACTTTCTTTATTTACTTTCCCCAAATTCGTCAGAATATATTGGAAGTAAAGCTCTTTATACTAAGGATGCACACAAAAACGAGTTCGATAAATATGCTTTATTGGTGTCAATGTGAGAAATAAGAAAAACCGCATTGACATGAGCATTCTAGGACACGTTATCTTTTTCGGTTTCGGTTTGAGATGAAGGAAGCAGGTCGCTACTTTCCCCAAACGGAGTTCCGAAGTGATTCGATAAATTGGCGTCGCTAGAACGGCATCGCTAATCCACCGTTCGCTCAAACGAACACAGCCATTCGCGAAAGTGTCGTTCGATGAAACATTATGGGCGGGGCTTCGTTCGCTAAAACGTCGTTCAATCAAGTTAATGCCTCCCAGGTCATACCCAACTCACCGTTAATCACGGCCCATGGTAGTGTGTTAAAACTTTCAGATTTATAGTTTCTACCATTTTGACGAAGCGAATAGAAAAGTACCTGTAAAAAGTAACTTCACTCAGTTACAAGTTACTAGAAAATGTACCTAAGATACAGATACAGATATCGAGAAATGAAAGTACCTAGGTTTGTACCTCAGGTACAACAAAAGTACCTAGATACTGATTTCCAGTTACTTGTACCTAGGTACTTTACAACCCTGGGTCTCAGTATAAAGCATGGCCTGAGCATCTTTTTATCACGTGGCAGCCAATCAGATTGCGAGATATAATCAATCAATCAATAGTAATAATAAGAAGAATAATTTAATTCTTATTTTCGAGTGCTTACCAACAGCTCAAAGGCCTTTGCGGTAAAGCACGAAGCATGAAATACATATGCATCACGAATTTACGTGCTTCAAATTATACCCATGTTTTAAAACTTCTACATATGGCTTACATTATTACCCATGCAAACAGTTTTGTCAATTTTGGAGCAACCCTGTAAAGCAGGAAGGGCGCCACAAGAGTGCACGACACAGGAGAGTGCCCCGACACGAGAGCGCACGACAGCAGAGCGCCGCGACACCACAGCGCACGACGGGAGAGCGCCGCGACATGAGAGCGCGTGCCATTAGAGCGCGCTTCACGAGAGCGCATGTGCACGCCTTGGGAATGATCGATATTGGAGTCTTGAGACACATGTTTTCTCGGATAGCGCAGTTTTTTGCATGTAAGCTAGTTGCCCAATATATTGTAAATTTTACGCAAAATACAGGTTTCTTTTACTTTTATGAAAACGATATTTGTTTAGAGTAGGGCTTTGTGCTTTGTGTGTTGTCTTCAATATGGGCTGTTCAAGATTGGAGGAAATTGGAAGTACCAATTACAATATGTTGGACACGTAGAAGCTAGTGGCCGCATCTCAGAGAGCGCAGAGCTTGACAGAGCAGATGCTGGCGGATGTATACTTCGTGGTGAGCCTCAAAGGAGCAGCGAGGACTCCTACGTTCGCGTAGCAAAGAATATGAGCAAGCTAGTTGAAGAATACGACCAAAGGTGCATGCCAGACTACCTCCGCGGTGTCCCGCAGTCATTCAGTCTTTATCATGTCTTTATATATATATATATATATATATATATATATATATATATATATATATATATATATATATATATATATATAATGGAACGGCAATCGATAAACAATTATACTTCCGAAACTGTATCTTCCTTCTTCATTTCGAGTTTGCCAAAATTGTATATTTTAGACTTCCCCCAGGTATATGTACTCAACCAGTACAATCACGGAAAGCGTTCGATCCGAGAAAACAAGGCGCGCACATGCGCTGAGCTCGTGTCGCAGCGCTCTCCCGCCGTGCGATCTGGTGTCGCGGCGCTCTGTTGTCGTGCGCTCTCGTGTCGTTCAACCTGTAAAGCAAGGGGCAATTTTGTACAAAAAATATTAACATGAAAAAACTTCGGGTTTAAAAGATGTTTAATTCGTGATACCGGTGACAAGTTGCTATGAATATTTGGGTAAAAAACGTAGATCTCTAGAGTGTTCAATGACAGGAATGCGGAAGGGTAAAGAAGCAAAAAGTGCAGGACTGTCTCTGGACCCATGATCCAACCTGTGCAAAAACTTAACATCCCGAACAGATCTGCTGTTATGTAGAGTGTACAGTTTCAATTTGGATAAAATTAAATTATATTCGAAATAACATTTACGACCAAAATATCTGTCATAGACACTCCGCACAAATCGCTTTTGTATATGTTCAATTTTTTCACTCGCTGTACTAGAGATAGAGTTCCAAATGGCAGGTTCAAAATTAAGTTTAGAGCGTACATGGATACTGAAGAGTTGCAAAAGACAGTGATGAGTGCTAAAGGGTCTAGTTAGGCGGGCCACCATTCCCAACATGCGCAGAGTCTGGCTAACAATACAGTTCACGTGAGAATTAAAAAAAAGGTGATCATTCACAAAAACCCCTATACTTATAACTACTGTGGTCCGATCGACTTAAAGTTCAATTTCCCAGCCAGTACATATAAGATAATGTGCTACGCTTTCTGGAGAAAGGCATCACTCTGGTTTTGCGGGGGTTCAAAACTGAATTGTTTAGAATACACCATATTTGTATTGAATAGACACCTTTTTGCTGCAAAGCAAAGTCAATGATAATGTTCACCTGCTGAAACAGTTTAACGTCGTCTACAAACATGAGCACTTGCGAGTGTTTCAAGGAGGACAGTAAATCGTTTATAAAAATATTAAACAACAGCGGACCAATATTCGAGCCTTGAGCTACACCCGAAATAGGCATGAAAGGTTTTGACAATTAAGTAGCCAGAAATTCTAACACAGTTCTGTCTTTCATGTAGATAACTCCTGAACCAGGTAATGTATTCAGGGCCAAGCCCATAGTTCCCAAATTTAATCAATAGCAATGCATGATTGACCTTGTCAAATGCTTTGGACATATCCAAACTTACCGCATCTACCTGACCCCGTCTCTCAACTATTGACATAGAATAATTAAGAAATGTGCATAAATTTGTTTTAACGGATCTTCCTGCTGGAAACCCATGGTGTATAGAAACTACCTTTCATTTAAAATAAATATATAGGCGGTTGTACATTACCTTCTCGAATGCTTTTGAGAATGCATTTAAAACAGATATAGGATGATAATTGCTGACGTCACTAGAATTACCAGATTTAAAAATTTGAACAGGAATTGTATATTTTCAGTTTTTTGGAAATTCACCGGTTTGCAGCAACAAGTTAAACAACTCAAGAACAGGAGCACAAATTTCGCAGCAGCCCTTCAAAATAAAATTGGGAATACCACCGCAGCCGGTCGATAGTTTAGTTTTGCAACAGCCGGCACCTCATCGACCGTAATTCTCGTAAGAGGCAAATAGTCATCAGACCTCCATGTTATCGACGAACTGGTGTTGACCCTAGAAAAGCATGAACTCAAATTATGTGAAAACAGCTCGCAAACAGACTTTGGGGGCGTCTGAATACCAGATCCACTGCACAGCGCTATATTGCCCGACTCCTTCCTGGTATGCTTCTTTACAAAGCGTCAGAATTCTTCAAATCGTTTGTTTAAGCTCATCTCCACCTGCTTACGATATATATACTGGTCATTAACGAGAAGCTTCTTTGTTATTTCACGGCACATGCTATGTTTTTATACCAGAAGTTTGTTTTTAATCATTCTATGGTAATGTAATTTTAACCTTAAGTAATGTCGTAGATAACTAGAAAACCGTTTTGGATACTTATAGGGACGCTGAAGGTGTCTAAGAATAAACATATCTCCATTGCTTTATTGATCACTGATCTAAGACCGTCCGCCATTAAATCAACATCCGAATTTGTAAAATAATGCTCCGACCATATTTCTTAAAATATTTAAATCACCCAAAATAATCACCAAGAGCATACGTACACACCGGTTGCACTGACGTCACATCGCATATTTTTCGCCACCATGTAAGAGGAGGAGAGGGCAGCTGCTTTCGTAAGAATTGTGAGAGGAGGTGAATAACGACGTCTGTGCAAATCCGGGAGACACTAAAGAGGATCCTAATAAGAGGGGAGCTCCTTCTTCCCTTCTACTCTGGTGGTCATCGGAGCGCTCTTTGAATGACGTCACGTGCAACCCCTGTATATCTTAGCATGCAGCAAAGTGGTATCACTCTTAAAAACATTGAAAACTAGATTGCGAGTGGAGGATGGTAAGCATCAGCATTTACCAGCGGATCACTTATGCGAGTCACTTCCGCGAGATGGAAGTTAGATAAAACTATATCCAGAATATTACCGGAGCAGTTCGCAAACATGTTCTGCTGCCTAAAATCATTACAATTGATAAAGTTGAACAAGCAGGACGCTTTGTGACGCGTGCAAGAACTTTCACTGTTAATGACACCGGACGGCCAGTCAACCATTGGCAGATTTAAATCTCCGTAAATTTGTACGCGATATTCAGTCATATCGATATTGTTTTCCAGGAAATGGAAGTGGCCTACACAAATAGCAGAATCTGAGGCCGGGGGGGGGGGGGGGATATTATGAACCAATAAGAAGGTTGAACCCATCAGCGGAAGTTATCTGCACCCAGACCGATTCTTGATAAGTTTCTATATCGTGACGTCCATGTGCGTTCAAAGATCGCCTGCGAGGTATAAATACCTTACCACCGTATCTCGTCCCGGAAGTGTATTAACAATCTCTTTAAAACACAGGAAAAGAAGGAAAATAGTCGCTACCGGCGATACCGTCCTAAAGCAGGTGTCCGACGATGAAACAATATCATAATACCTGCCTAGTATGTTAGACATAATTCATCAGTTTTGGTTCTAAGACTATGGACATTTTTGTAGTATATGCTAAGATTTCGGGCCATGATGAGCTTGACTTGCGCTATTCGGAACAGCCACGTAATGACGTGAGATAGTCAACCTCCCTATAAAAGGACGAAAAAAAGAGCCCTCCGGCCAAACATTGGAACTGTTCAACGCCACCAACGCTTCCTCATGAATGGAGAGATGGAACGGATTGTAGGTCCGATATATCGTTTTTAGACGCGTGCATATCACTTATTTGTTCCCAAGGACGGTTCTTCCGACAGCTTTGATCTCTGCCATCGTCGTGGCTGCGTCCAGACGGGACACAAACAAGCTTTTCGAAGGCGGTGCACGAGGAACCGCTCTAATGTGGCAATTTCTAGCTTGACCGAATGAGGCCTGAGGCCTTGTACTACGATCCTGGTTAGAGCGAGGATGGTCACTGGCGTTGTGAGCCGTGTTGGCCGACTTACGGTTGCTCAGATGTGCGGACGATGACGGAATCCCCCGAGTCTTTGCATTTATAGGAAAATAAACGCGCTTGTCCCTCCTTGCGGCAGGCGCTCTGAGCAACAGAGGCGTAGGAGGTCGCCGTTCGTTCCCGGGCGATGGATGACGCGTCTTTGAAAGCAGCCGCGACAGTCTCTTTTAAAACTGCTTGGCGAAGCTGAGATACTTCCACTCGTAGGGCACTCTTGTCGTCACGTAGAAGCTTTACCTCGGCCGTCAAAATGTCGAGCCGAGACTTTCCGAAGAATTTCCGAAGAAGAACCCGCAAGTGCAGATTCACTGTTGTCCCCTTCGCCGATGTTGAATTCCGTGTTCCCAGCGGTGCGTATGGCCCCGCCATCAGATTCGGCGCCGATAAGCCTCATTGTGGAAGGATCGGCGCGCCTTGAACAACCTCTGCATTTGTAGCTGCTTTTTGCGGACTACATAGAGATATCGTAGTCTTCGGCCTGAATATCTAAGCACTTGCAGTGGAACCGGCGAGTGCATGACGCACAATGGAAAAATTGTTGACACGGACATACGCTTGCCTATTGGACAAATAGCTTTTTAGCAAATTGTATTCCGATCCACAAACTTCGTAGACGGAAAGCCCGTGTAAAAGGATGTTGTGGTTGACTGCGTCGAAAGCCTTACTTCGGCCGAAATAAAAGAGAAGTCAAGTTAACCTTTATTACAAACTACTTCAGATGCAGCAGACGTAAAAGATACGAAATTGGTAGATGTCGATCTGCCAAACATAAAGCCAAGTTGGTTAGGAATGATTATACGAAAAAAACTTGAAGGAGAGGAATTGATGGATGACCATTTCAAAGAGTTCGGCAAAAGAAGAGAGAAGAGAAATTGATCTATAATTAAGAACGTCACCACTATTTCCAGATTTCAGGGCCGGAACACCCACTGCCACTTTCCAATCGTCAGGCAATATTTCTGACGTCAAGGAGTTATTACACATTGTGCACAGTATAGGCATCAATTATTCATTATAACCCTTAACAATTGCAGCGGGTATCCCGTCATGACCTGCAGAAGATGTGGGTCTCATTTTCTTAATATGTAGCCTAACACATTCCTCTTTGACGACAACAGAACCTAATGAGGCACCAAACCCATCCCAGTGAGGCAATAGAGTTGAGTAGCGGTAATCATTATTATTGTAGATTGGCGCAAAGTGATCCGCAAATAACCCAGGCGTGCCCTTCGCACTGTCGCTATGCTGAGTCAAGATGATTTCGGACTCAATAGTTTTGCCCAAGCGGGATTTAGCGTACCTCCAGGATTTCATCTGAATCTACCGAGTCACAGTGCGCCTGGCGATCACGGTTTAAAATGTTCTTAGATTGATTTCTGCAAATTTTCAGTTCAACCTCGCACTTTGAAAGACCACTTTCCTTAAATCCCCTTTTCAAAAAATCTTTCCGTTGTAAAAGCTTCCCGAGTTCACGAGAGAACCAGTGAGGGAAGCGAGATTTATTAGATGTTTTGAGGGGGATATATATGTCCATGGCCTCCTGAACAACACTTGCGAGGCGATATACTTGGTCGCTGACATCAGACGACTCCAAGATAGAAGCCCTGTCAACACCCGACAGAAGGTGATACGTATCAGTGTAGTCCCCCGCTGAATAATTATACAATATGTGTGGGGAAGGACCATTAAAGAGACTGAGGACAGGAGGATCAAAAACAGAAAGAACTACATCAACAGCATGGTGATATCTATCCCTAGGAACTATAGAAAGTTCACTTCGAGCCACACGTACACCGTCCGTGTTTGAAAAGCATAAACCTAAAGCCTTACCTTGGTCGTTTAGAATGTTAGTGCGCTGTCTAAGATATAAAACAGAAGTAAAGTTGAGGAGATAGTTGCCTTTCTGCTTACAATAAACGTTCTCAGTAAGACGCTGAACTGTGTCTAGTTAATACAGTGAAACCCGTTTAGAACAAACCCACGTACAGCGAATTATCGTCGATATTGAACTCGCAGAAAATTTAAATAAAAATGCATGTAAAAAGTACGTTTTACAACGAACAACATATTGGCTATATCAAACTCCCCCCCCCCCCCCCACCCCCCGGGAAGGCTTCCAAGAACGTGCAAAGAATCGTCCTCTAGCTTGTCCCTTCCCCCCAAAAAAAAAGTCTAGGAAAGAAAGGAAATTCCAAAAGCTCAAGCCGCGAAGAAAATCAACAGAGAAGCGATTCAGATGGGGAGAAAGCTAAAAACAAAACACTGCACGCACGCACAGAAAACAATCTTCGCCCCACAGCGGCTGCCTACGAAAAGAAGTGATTCAGAAGGAGAGATAAGCTAAAAGAACAAACTCTGCACTCATGCAAACAACAACAAAAAAAAATGAAAGCCGTTTACAACTCCCTGTAACGCCGAATTAGAGCGCAGCTCTTGAGGAGGAGGGGAAGGCACGGGGGGGGGGGGGTCACGTGACCTCGGGTGGGGGGTCACGTGGCCTGGGGGTCACGTGACCTCGAGGGGTGGGGGCGGATAAAATTTCCCTCTAAAATTAGCGGGGAAAATGTTCCGCTAGATTTAGCGGGGAAAATTTTCCGCTAAATTTAGCCGGGAAAATTTTCCGCTAAATTTAGCGGGGAAAATTTTCCGCTAAACTTAGCGGGAAAAATTTTCCGCTAGATTTAGCGGGGAAAATTTTCCGCTAAATTTAGCGGGGAAAATTTTCCGCTACATTTAGCGGGGAAAAATTTACGCTAAATTTAGCGAGAAAAATTTTCCGCTAGACTTAGCGGGGAAAATTTTCCGCTAGATTTAGCGGGGAAAGTTTTCCACCAAATATAGCGGGGAAAATTTTCCGCTAGATTTAGCGGGGAAACTTTTCCGCTAGATTTAGCGGGGAAACTTTTCCGCTAGATTTAGCAGGGAAAATTTTCCGCTAAATTTAGCGGGGAAAATTTTCCGCTAGATTTAGCGGGGAAAATTTTTCGATAAATTTAGCGGGGAAATTTACCCATCATGCACCGCGCCGGTTACGCCGACGGCGACGCCGCTCAAGCCGGAAACGGGCGCCTAAGAGCTGCGCTCTAAAAAACATTTTAACGTTTTGTTACAAGGGGGAAGCGAAGAGATGAGAGAGAAAGAGAAGCTCTCGCCTTACAACGAACGCAACGTGGAAGTTCGTTGTAAATGGTGTTTGCTATATCGAACTACTTGCTATATCGAACTGATCGCAGCGTTTCCTGCTGTTCGTTATAAACGGGTTTGACTGTATTTGGAGCGTTAAAATCCCCCAAGACTAAGGTCTTGCTTCCCTGTGAGTCATTCATTGTATTTTCAGTGTCAGCGAGACATCTTTGGAAATCATCTGGTGTCGTCTGAGGTGGAAGTTAAAACAGACCTATTAAAATACGTTCCCTTCTAGAACACTCAATTTCCACCCACGGAGACTCGGGAAATCTTTCCAAATCCTCTCGTCTTCGTGAGCTATATTATCTGTTAACTGCTACCAATACACCGCCTCCTATTCGGCCCCAGGAAGAGAAATCACGATCGTGACGGTAGACATCCAACCCGGGCGGAAAGTAGTCGGAGGAACTAGCACTAGGACATAACCAAGTTTCCCAAGATCAATCACTATAAACGCACACATCATACGATACTTTGTGAGACGTCAAAGGCACAACAGTACCCTATATTAGTCCTACAGGCTGACCTTAGTAAGGCGTTTGACAGGGTGTCGCACTCTTCTCCCTGCTCGAGCGTTGTGGTCTTGGTGAACGTTTAATAAACTATATCAAAATTTGCTATAATGATATAACTACTCGACTACTAGTCAAGGGGAACACCAGTGCTCCGATAAAGGTCAAATCATCCGTCAGGCAAGGATGCCTGATGTCACCATTATTGTTTCCATTATGTTTAGAACCTCTTTGTAAAACGATTATCGCTGACGGCGATATTTGCGGTGTGAATCTAGCTGCGGGCCCAAAGCAAATATTGGCCTATGCTGAAGACATTGCGCTTGTTTGTTAGTAGAAGCGTGAGCTACAGTTGGCTGTTCAACACATCAATAACTACCGTAAGGCGTCAGGGGCAGTAATGAATGAGACCAAATTGACTGGCTCTTGGCTAGGTCCATGGGCAACGACACCTGAAACTTGCATGGGAATGAAATGGTCGTGCTCATTCTACAATTATCTGGGTGTTAACTAAGAGACATCGTGCTCAAGACTGGCCTCGACGGCATTAATTTGAATAGCGGCCAAGCGAAAATTACGCAGTGGTTTGGAAGACACTTCTCGCTTTTCAAAGGGTCTTTTGTCTGTAACTGTTTTTTTTTTTCTAGCGTATGGTACTCAGCACAGATTGTACCCTCTCGCCAAGCCGATAACCGCAAGTTCCACCGACTTCGTACTTCATTCATTTGGCAATCCTTGTTTGAAAAGACACGCAGGTGCAATCTGTTTTTTGGACCTTTCCAAAGGCGTGCTAGGGCTCGTGTACCTGGAGATCAAAATCCAAGTTCAACGTTTCTTTTTTTTCCGTGACCAAATCAACCCGGTCATGGCAAAAACGTTCAAATGTTTAGGTGGGCACTACTTTACGGCATGGCAAGTAAGCTCTGTCGAGTCGCTGCACGCAGACCGATTTTCACATATTACAAAAAAAATTCAGAATCACTAATTTTTTTGAAAACCGATTCTCCTAGGACTATTTAGCGCAAGTGAAAATATCATGAGCCATTCCACTCTGTGAAGGTGGATGACCAGCGAAGTTGTTTAGCGAGCGACACAGACCCGCCCCGACGAGCCAGAGGAAACTAGACAACGCGCGACGGGACCACCGCCCTGGGAAAGAGGAAGGAAGGGAAACTACGCTCGCAAGCGCTTGGAACGACGACAAACAGAGGGAGGTGCGAGCGTAGACTTAGCCGACGCGGGTCGCACAGCAGAAAATCTTTGAGAAACCTTCATTATCCGCCTGAGAGTATACTGATCTTGAAAATGGTGCGTATTGATAACTATTCTACTGAATATACTTATTGCTAAATTACCCTAGCATCAAGGAGAATGCAGGAAATGGTGTTCCACGCGCCGCGCGTGCAGGCGTCTGCAGCAGGAACTGTTCTAAACCAAAAGCCTAACACAAATCGAACCTTGGACGTCCGTTCGTCAATGCTTTATTTTGGTTATTTATTTCGAATCTTTTATAGGGGGAAGAGATGCGCGTACGGCGCGTGCGGCGATGCGTGCGTAGAATGTTTAGTGACTGCACGCGAAAACTTCACAGAACCCTAACCATAAACAAATTCGCTGTAAAAAAAAAAAACAAATCCTGGGACACGATCAGCTTATCCCGTCCCCGTTACTTGGAGCTGGGGAAGAATAGCCCGTATTCAAACACTTACGAAAATACCCCATACGGACAGGCACCAAACACATTTTTGTAAAATTTCATATAGAAGTGCTGCTCGTCAAGGCTTGACTTGAAAACCAACGATGTTTTGTGCCGTGGTCTGTCAATTGCGATCTGTGTCCGACGCCAGAGACTTGCAACATGTGTTTACATACTGCACAAATGCTGAAATGTTCTCGTCTGAGCTCCGACTTGCTTTTAACATCAACCCTCAGCCAAACTGGGTTACTCTGGAATTTCTGCAGGTTGAAGACGATGCAAACCAAAAATGCGGTCGAGTGTTATTCGTGCATGGGTAGCATGGAATTCGGAAATCCCGGATGCATCTTACGTTAATAGTGGAAAAGGTCAAACCCGCCTAGAATCACTTTGTTGATGGTGTTGCTTACACTTGTACCCTACTCGAGCACACTCAAATGTAGTGCTCTGAGTAATGGCCCGTGATCCAGTCTCGGTTAAAGGCGTACATATTGAAAAGAGAGAAATATTTCGATAAAAACTGTATAATGCTCAATTGATTTCTGAAACCAAATCTAGTGTACTGTGTGCTATTTATGCGACGACGTGATGCCCTATGTAAAGACTGGTGGTAATCGGGCGCAACCAAACTAGCAGCGTTTTTAACCTGTGAATAAACATGTTTTATTAATAAAAATAAAATACAGGATCAGTGGCTGAATGGTCTAGTGCTCACCGGCTCGGAGCACGTGGAGCGAAAGCACGCGCTGCGGAACCCAGGGGTTCGATCCCCACCTCTGCCCGTTTCGATCTGGATGAGCATCGTACCGGCGTGCGATCGTGTATCACAACTGCGTGGTGCACGTTAAAAACCCAAGGCTAGCGGCTGTACTGCACTGTCTAAATTGCGCATCTACAGCTGGGCGACAAGTCGTCCATTGAGGCAGTCTAAATTCTAGGTTGTCTAAACATACACTGAACCCAATTTTTTTTAACCTTCCCAGCTCTCACTGCCTGAAGAGAAGATTGACGCGTGGTATGTTGGTCGTACAATTAATAGCAGGAATAAAAAACACTCTAGTCAGTGAAATGGCTAACTAATTAAATTTCTACTTAGTGAAAATAAACATATGATTGTAATTGGAAACTTGCTGAACGTTGTGAATAACCCCATAAATCGGTCAATTCTAGGACAACTTGAAGAACACGGGAAACGGGAGGGTCCGCTCAAGCTACCAGTCCTGTAACAGGCCCAAGGTCAGCGATACAAAAACACGAACGATAAGGACATCCGCGTTTTCGCCTCTCCCGCCTTGCACACGTAGCACGAGTGGCAGCTTTGGGCACCCCCGCGCTCCCCACGTGTGGCCCCAAAAATGAACTAATTTAGGGCTCTTTCCATGAGGTTCGGGAAGTTTCTAACTTAAACCAAATGTATATTTTCAGAGATTAGAAAGTTGATTAGTCAGTTTTAGGTCATTATTTTGCTAATTAGTAAGTTCTTTGCAGTCCCTGACCGCCGCCGAAGCTTGCAGTCTGATATAAACCAACCTAGTTTGAGGAATTTTCGAAGGTCATCGCGGAAACACCCTGTATAACTTAGTTTCATGGTGTGCCTGAGCGTATCCAAGGCTACAAACTAATGGGGTCAATCAAACGGACGACAAAGTGCAGCATCAGGGCGTTCAACCTCTTTCTGTGTCTGTGCTATCATCGGCTATAAGACCAAGCAACCGGAGGAAATTCACCGTGACCTTGCGCTTTTAGTGTGTTTGTGTCTTTGCGTGTCTGTGTTTATGTCTGTGTGTATTTACTTGTACGAGGCATACATGGGTAAATTACTTCCAAATGTAATTTAATTACAATTAAAATTACTTTGCTTCAAAAGTAGTTTAACTGCAATTACAATTATTACTACATGAAAAGTAATTAATTACAATTACAAATTACTTTTAAAAAGTAAGGCAATTACTTTACAATTACTTATTTCTGAGAGCGACCCGACTTGGGCCATATAACTTTAAACGAGTTGTATAGAATGCGACGTATCTGTTCATTCCGTGCCCCAATGTTTGAGGAGGCTTAAGCATCGCTACACAAATGTCACGTATTGTACTTTGCTTTTATAAATTTTGTTATATTTATGATAGAACTTGACAGTTTGGGGCAATAACGTACTATGTTCTTATATTTTCAATAAATAAAAATAAATTAGTTCCTATGCTGGAAGGCGCCTGATCGCTAAAGAAAAATTGGATACGACAGTCTGGCGTTAGCCAGGCAAATAAAATGTGACAATTAGTCATGACTATTTTACAAGTGTTCATCTAAAACCAAAATCCACACACGCTCATACGACCGCATTCACATACAAACATCATAGTATTGTAAATTATTTACACTAAGTTGAAATTATAATGGATCAGAAATATATAAGAACCGAATCGGGGCTCCCGAACCATTGGTGACAATATTCACAGGTGCGAGGTCAGTCTCCAAAATGCTTATGCAAATAATATCCGAAGTAAAACCAACAAAAAATAAACTTGAAAATAGCACAAAGATACAAATATGCGACAGTACTGAAAGAGGGACGTAAAAAACTGTCAAAAAAGAAAGAAAAATAACTTCATAGACAATCAAAATTTCCAACCTCGGCTGGAAGCTGAAGCTCATTTTTTTCATTATTTTCGTATATTTACGCTATTGTTTTCTGCTCGCACCGCAGACGGCGCTACACGGCGCCGTTGAAGTAGACTCCAAAGATTGTCTCTCAGCCCACAGTGTAAGCAACAAACAATGCGACGCTATTTATGTTGTGCGTGTCTGTGTGCGAGTGTTTCACTGAGAGCTGGGCCACTTGTGCGAGCGCTGAGGCTTTCGAGAAGTTCCGTCAGCGCCGCAAAGTTTTGCAAAAGTAATTGTAATAGTGCCTAAAATTTTGCAATTACTAATGCTAGAAATTAATTAAATTGCAATTACAATTTCTTTTAGCCGGAAGTAATTATTACAATTACAAATTACCAAGAAAAGTAATTAAATTACAGTAATTCAATTACTGTAATTAAATTACTACCCAGGTATGGTACGTGGTTTAGCCTTGACTGCGTTCGGGCGTGTGGTGAGACGGGGCGTATAAAGTTGTCTTCGCATTGATTAATAGACGCCTTTCGGAAGTCACGCGCCTATTATTAAAGGTGGGAACCACTGCACAATGGCGGAACAAATGACATCGTCGAACGTGCAAGCCATGCCATAAGAAAGCGAACATCAAAGCACTGCCAACGCTAGGGGCCGACGAGTCAATCAAACATCGTCGAAAGAACAACGTCGCTGCGTTCATCACCTTTTCCGGGGTGGTATTTTTGCCTTCTAACCCAACCAAACGCATCAAGTGTGCCGTGACGTTACGGTCCTAGTCCGCCATTGTGCAGAGATTCCACAGCTGCCAAGAGAGAGGGCAGTCTTTGGGAAGGGGTTATTTTGCATCGCCTTATGGATGCTTCCCCTCGTTCAACGTGCATCTTTTTCCAGATAGACCATGGCTCCACGCGCCGCCACTCTGTCGGCAATGTTGCTCCTTTGGGTCGGGCTATGCAACGGCCACGCCACCGGCGCCGACGACGAGGCCTGCAAGGACCTTTACCCGTCCCACGGATACAATGCCAAGAGCGCCGCTGAGGGCTACGCCGAGGGCTACCGCCTCGTCCAAGACAAGGTGGACTACAAGCCGAATGACATTATCACGGGTAAAGATAATCAGCCATGGATCACGGACGGGGAAATAAACACCTCTCAAACGTGTGCGCCCTATTCTTCGTTTCAACTTAAGTCCATATGTAGCCGGTGCTTGGAGCTGATGGGAGCAATCAAACAGGGTCAGAAAGGAACCATCATGGTCATCTTAATGTTTCTGTACATGTTCTATCATCGCAGAACCAATCATAAACAGAAAATGTCCAGGTCAGCTTAATTGTTCCCATTAGCTCGTAGTGTCGGATGCGTCTGGACGTAAGCTGAAACGAAGTATACTAGAAGCTGCTCCGAAGCTGCCCTGTTTTGAGCACGATCTTTGAGCAGGCATTAAACACCATTGCTGCGTCAGCGTTCGACTTAAGGGTTATTATTATCAGTATGTGGTTATCAATTGAGATTATGACGTCTAGGTTACTGTCCCGCAAGCCTTAACTGGTTTTGAGAGAGACCTGTGCGTCTACTTGAAGAACTATATGCACGAATCAATATAGTATCACTATTATGAGAATTAATAGTATTAATATTATTAATATTTGTATATTAGAGTCATTAGTAATATCATTAAAGTTGGTGTACAAAGCGTGCTGGACTGACGCAGTATTGTTCACCGTCCTATTAAACGAGTCAGGTTTTTTGTTTTTTTTTCGTGATGTGCCAAATTGGTTGTCTAACGGAGAATAATAAGTTATTACCTTTTTTGGAAATCTTATGATTAGTATTATTAGTAATTTCATTATTATTTCTATTACTATTATTATGTTATCATGACTACTTTTAATTCTTGAGTGAGCGTAAGATGAGCATCCTCATTTTATATATTCTATAAAAATTATGAACACACTAGAGTTTTTATTGAGAAGAAGCTGGAAAGAAGCCAAGGTCTTCTTTGAAATAGTCCTAGAAGGGACATTGGCCGGACTAGAAGGGGACCTGCTGCGATCGCTCGATTATTCCAGCAGCCAAGACCGGTCCCACGCTTCATGCCTCAGGTGTCATCATCACCATGGTACCATTTGTAAACTGGTACAGCGATAGAGAAAAGAAAAAGAAAGAAAAAATGGTTCTAAATAAAAAGAAGCAGGCAAGAAACCGAAAAAAAAGATAACAGGGATCGTGTTCTCGTGTTCCCATATTCGGCTGAACGATGCGTATATGGGGTTACACAGAGGTCGAATGCCACACAAAATCACGAATAAAAAGACTATGTTGGGCGTCGCTTGTAGCGGCTTGATCTTGCTGCTACCTGCAGGAGAGTGTGACACAAAAACACCGAGCAAGGATAACAAATCGAAACTGATTGTTACCTCTCACGGCTCCGGCGGTGACTGACCGCTGGAGCTCCCGTGATGCGCGTTTTTACCATGGTTTGCGACAGAAACGTCACGACACGATCGTGGGGGAAAAAGAAGTACAGCCCCTACAAGATTGAAATGAGATGCTTACTTCGCTCATTTTTGTAAGCGTATTTTCTTCTATACCTGGAGTGCAAGGTGGCGCTGCTTCCCGTACACAAAATATGACCAGTTTTGTATGCTTGAAAGATGTAAAGGATCTTAGCAGAGGCGTGTATAGAGGGAGTTTGGTCAATGGGAGGAGCGGGCAGAGCCAGGGCGTGAACCAGACGCAGAGAGATGGCTTGGCATGCTCTCTTGGTTAAGCAGAAGCCGAAAAGAATCCCCTTGCGGTGGTAACGAGAAACTGCTTTGCTAAGGGGATAAGGGTTAAATGTAGAAACTCTTCATGGCTGAAAATTGGGTGCACCTGATGTTTCAATTATGATCATGCAAAAACATCTAAGAAACAAATGTGTGCCTCGAACTTTGTTTTGCTGGGACAGAACTTGAGCGCTCGGACGGCAGAGTCCCGGTCCTTGGCGCCTGGCTTATGGATTATGTCGATCGTTCCGCTAGTTGCGTTCTTCCACCATGATCTTGGATGACCGTGATTGCAA
Source organism: Ixodes persulcatus (assembly GCA_013358835.2). Taxonomy (NCBI): domain Eukaryota; kingdom Metazoa; phylum Arthropoda; class Arachnida; order Ixodida; family Ixodidae; genus Ixodes; species Ixodes persulcatus. The sequence goes on from JABSTQ010003286.1 coordinate 97,183, forward strand.
CATCACGTTCACTATATTTTTAGTCACCAAGAGTTACTCCGACGCACTTCTTAATTTCGCTTCTCGCGACCACCTCCAGGGTATGATTTCCGGCTCTTGGTTGGGCACATTCGAATTTGTGAAGACACCCCGGAACACACCCAGCATGCTTTCGGTCAATGTTGCCTCCTCATTTCTCTCCGATACTTCCCAGTGAATGGCTAAAAACTCTCCATATACGGCACCGGGGCCTGATTCCCGAAACTTTCTTATGACAAAAAAGTTTATACATTTATCTTACGACAAAGTTACAAACTTTTGAATATTTCCGAAGCAAAATGTTCGTAAGTTTCGCGTAAGTTTCTACAAGATCCGTAACTTACGCAAAACTTACAACACATTTTGCTTCGGGAATACTTAAAAGTTCGTAACTTTGTCGTAAGATAAATTTAAGAACTTTTCTTCGTAAGAAAGTTTCGGGAATCTGGCCTCTGGATCTTAGAGATAAGATTAACTTTAACTTTCAGAAGCATACGGATGGACAGAATCTATTTTTAAATTCGGAATCTGCATATCTATGCTCGATGACTGAAGCAGATTTGCGCGAAATCAGAAATACTATGTCGATGGAAAGGCCAGCGGGTATTGACTAAGAGATATTTCATGTTAACTTGATCAACTAACTAAAGCGTTTGCCATCGGCTCTTTTAAACAGTATATTTTCTACAGGTTTTATACCATTAGGTCTCAAAAGCGCGATTGTCGGAAGTACGTTATTTGAAGCAGATAACGGCGTGGGGAACTAGATACCGTTAAGGAATATGCCAGTGATTTCTCACATTATAGAAAAGTATATCGCCAAGATTATGAACTTATTTTGTAATAAATTTAATTAATAACTTTCAGTATGGGCTCAGAAAGGGAAGGAGAACAAAAACATTGCTTGAACAATTTCTCATTATTGATTAACAGAGCTCTTGAGCAAAGTAACTTAGTTTTGTTTTAGATCTATCAACGGAATTTCATACAATGGGCAATATTCAAAATAGTAGCGCCCCAGCGGTTCAGACCCACTCTGGGAGCGGGGGATTATCAATGGGTAGTTTCTGTTTCAACGGTCTGTGCATCTGTCGTTTGCTATCGCCTCCGCGCCGCCACTGCACATGTCGTCGTGGATTACTCCCCTAATAAAAAATCTTATTTCTATGAGAAATTCCTGTGTCCAATAAACACATATGAATCATACAAGATATATAAGAACATAAAGAAACCGTATAAGACCTATTTAAAAGCTATATAAGAACTATATAAGATATATAAGAACATATACGAACCCTATAATAAACTTGTCAGAATTTTCTTATAAGTTTCTTATATGGTTCTTATATGTTATTAAATACCTTATATAGTTCTTATATTGTTCTTCTATGGTTCTTATATGTTATTATATATCTTAAATAGTTCTTTTATAGTTCTTATATGGTCCTTATGTGTTATTATATATCTTGTATAGTTCTTACATAGTTCTTATATGGTTCTTATATGTTGTTATATACCTTGTATGATTCATATGTGTTTATTAGACACAAGACATTTCTCATACAACTGGCTGTTTCACTAGGGTCCACGCTTCGCGCGATGCAGTGCCCTTTTATTCTCCGATAAACGCGAACTTCATTGAACACGAGCTGCTCGTGCTAAAAGAAGTACGTCCAAAGAACCTGCACCTTCAACGATACGGGCACACCGACACCGCGATTGTGTTTTGATCATCCCCGAGGTCGATTTCCTCACAACCACGTGGCAAGAGGTGCATGTCTGCGCTTGGACGCATTCTCGTACAGCGAGGTTCGTCATGTACCACGTTAGCCTGATTGAAAATAGCAATCGGCGAAGCAAGGGTTATATAAAACTGGAGTAATATTCTCAATGTTTGTTCTCGAGGTTGCAAACAAATGCAGGAATGAGCTGGCACGGCGTTCGCCAGACGCCGATCTGCGTTTACTTGATTTCACCGATGCGGCGTTTTCGCTCGCTCCCAGTGCCCTCAAAATGGTGAATGTTTCGTTCTTCGCTGTGTCTGATATGTAGCGACGAGAAGAAAAGGACACTTTCCGCATCGCGCGTAAGTGTGGGACAATCTACGACGACGTGAGCAGGGGCGGCGCAGAGACGATAGCAGACGGCATATGCACAACCTGGCGAAACCGGAACCGGACTACACGTTGACAGTCTCCTGCTCTCAGAGTGTACATGAACCACTAGGGACGCTGCTATTTTGCATATTGCCCATCGAACTACTGACAAATGCTTGGCTTGATAAGTAAAATGCATAAAGTTTAGGGTCCTTTTTTATTTTTTAATAACTATTTTTTTTAGAAAACGCTAACACTCAAAATAAAGCAGTATCAATATACACTGTAAATATAAATTGTGCTACTCCGCAGGAATCATCGTGGTCCCACTGTTATTTTATACTTGTATTAATGACACGAGAAAACAAAAATTACACACTCATATTTCAGTATGCCAACGACACGGCCTTGGGTTTTCCACACGAATACTTTGAAATAGCGGTAGCACTATTGCAAAGTGATAAATAGTAGACTGGTTTGGAAAAAGAAGATATTTCTGTGAATCTGGAAAAAGAAAAAAATTGGTATTTTAGGGATCCGCATACAAAGTAGTCCTAAACCGTTCGTTGTTTTTATTTGGAACAAAATGTAGGCATCAAAGTAGCGGTAAATTAACTTTTGAAGCTAGTACAAAATACTTTGGATTACATTTTGAGGAACGCATTACATAGGTTACACAAAGAAAAAGTAAGGAATCGTTTCGTCATACGTGTATTGAATAGGAACGGCAGCAAGCGCTGCTATTAAGGAAAACGTTTATCAGTCATTGGGTACATGTCATTACAGTTTATGGATCCTCCTCGAACAGAATACAAATGGAAAACAAACTTGAAGTGAGCCTGGTAATGAAAGAAGACAACGACGATCAAGACTGGCACTGAGACGAAGAAAAATAACTAAGATAGAATGAACGGGTTTGATTAACTTCCCCAGTGTGGCAATAATTTGTAGACCACTACAAACTTGACGCAGTTGACATGATCAGCAAAATGTGGGTAATCTTTAACATAGATCCATGTTCACCTAAAGAAATTGTATTTTCGAGTTACAATGTTCAAGATGATGTCACGACAGATCTTTCTCGATGTATCAGTACACCACAGTTGGTTGAGGTCACAAAGAGGGCAAAGAAGTCAACCACGGAAGTTCTCAACTCAATATACGTCAAGGTAAACCTTCAACTGTCACGTTTTTGAAGAAATGGTGCTACAGCCATGTCGGAGATTATCGGAAGAGACTACGATATATACCTCGAGCACGGCAATGATGCTACGAGCCCTGCAGCTACAGCAACAGATAACCCAGTAAAATGAGCTGATGCAGGCCATCGTTTCTTCCGTGAAAGGAAAAGAGAAACCTAGATTTGGAACAGTGAAGTCAGGCATGTTTCACGGATATTTATCGAGTCCGGAAGGATGGATTGACTCTATGAGTATGCTTCAGAGAAGAACTTCTGGAACTCGGAGCAGGACCGCATCAAGAACATGCGCATTTTGACGGGCGTCGCAAAGAAGTAGTTTGAACTTCGCCTAGTGGACCACCCGGAAGCAAGGTGGAATGATTAGAAGGCAAGTTTTCTCACCAGTTTCAAGAGGAATCCCGTAGACAGATGGGATCAAGCTATCTTCTACAAGTACAAGACAGGTCTGATCCTAGAATATTTGTTGAGAAGACAACGCTCCTTCAACTTGCCGAAGCCCACCTGCAAGAGTCGGCAACAATATCATTGATACTTCATGGACTTCCACGTGAAATCCAAAAATAAGTACAAGCTCGAAATCTCAAATCTGTGAAAGCCTTGCTTTAGAGCTTGCAAGACATCAACATCTCCGGTAACCCCATCGACAGACGTTTTCCGTCACGAGCTGTCGCGCCCATGACACAAAACTCCAGCCATGCCATAGATAGAAATCTTCAACAAAATGCTGTAACGCAACCTGCAACACTAAACGATATGCGTCCGCAAAGGCGTCTGTGGGAACAGCCAAGTTACAGCCCTAACCGGAACCAGGCGGTACGCTTCACGGATGCCGAGGAGCAGCCGGGATGTTCAGGACAAGAAACAGAAAAAGAATAAAAGAGGGTGGTCAGTCTCACCCGAAGATGCCAAATGAGACTGTGTACTTATCTTCCAGCCTCTTACATATCACCGCTGATATTGATCGGCGTAAGACGCGTGTCCTTGTTGATACCGGCGCCTCGATATTGATCATCAACAAGACAAAAATAGACGTATAAAAGACCTACTTAGGAAAAGCAATTCAAGTTTAAAGTTATGACGGCAAGAAAAACGTTTATGAGGAAAGGACAACTGTTGCCGTTAACTTCGAGGGTCAAAGTATTGAAGTTGTTGGGCTGGTGATTGGTCGAGTGGATTATTACTTCCTGCTCTCACGGCCAGTCATGAAAAGGCTAAAAATAAACATCTACCGGGATGATAAAGTCACAGTCAAAAAGACGGCTGACCGTAGACGCTTGGCAAGCAATCACCTAGGTACTCCGCCGCCAAAGCTTATTACTGCAGCTGAAGACATTCCTAAGTTATACACTGAATTGTTCAGCCTTGGCAGCTACCCTCTAGCTACCTCCGTATTCACGGTGCCCTTCAGCATCAGTGACAAAATGGTGGCGCGTAAAAAGCCCTAAAACATGACCAGAGAGAAGAAGGTGTGGCTCAAGCAGGAGCTGCAAAGCATGCTAAATGCAGACATCATCAGGCCTTCGGTGTCTTCGTTAGCGTCACTTATCACCATTGCACCCAAGTAGGACGGGACATTCAGACTCTGCACAGATTACCGTGCTTTGGACAAGCAGACTGATCTTACCCCTTTCCCAATGCCACTAGTCGAAGCCATGATAGATGAAACAGAAGGCTGCCGATACTTTTCGCGGAGTGACCTGTGCAAGGGATTTTGGCAGGTGCCCTTACAAAAAGAAACCAAGATATATTCAGCGTTCACACCTCTCGACCTCCGTGAGTATAACCGCCTCCCATTTGGCTGGAAGATTTCTCCTGCATGGTTTCAGAAGATGATGAACCAGGTCCTGAATTCGTACCTGGGACATTTTTGCAATGTCTACATCGACGACATCATCATCTACTGCAAAACATAGGATAAACACCGGCAACACTTTTCACAAGTGTTGTCAGCACTTAGCTCCGCAAAACTGAAGCTTAATTTCAAGAAGAGTTACTTCTTCCAGACCCAGGTAGTTTTCCTCGGCAGAGGTTTTAACCACTCTTTAAAAAGCACACAAGAAGAGTCTGTGGCAAGGATTTCCCACCTCCGAGTGTTCCTCGGTCTGACAGGACACTTCAGAGCATTTATTAAAGGATACGCTCTCAAGACAAAATGCCTAATCGGGCTCACGCAGAAGGATGTGATCTTCGATTGGACAAAGAAGTGTGAGAGACCGTACCGAGATATGGTTCAAGCTATCTCCTCGGACCCTATCCTATCTTAACTAGATCTTACACTACAATTCAAACTAAACACGAACTCCTCTCATTATGGAACAGGAGCCGTCCTTTACCAACGAGACACAAAGCAGCCCGCTTACAAACAGCTTTGGGTTGTGGGCTACCACAGCTATACGTTCAACAAATCAGAGTTGAATTACACGACCACAAAAAAAGACAATGGCAGTTCTGAAGACTCTCCATTATTTTAGGTCGTATGTGGAAAGGGCTCCGCTAGAGTTGTTCACAGACCACCAAGCCCCGGCTCACCGTTTTAATATGACACAGCCAAAAGGCCGACTTGCGACGTGGGTCAATAAGCTCCAACAGCTCCAGTTTAACATTATACACCACCCTGGTGCATTGTTAACGGACGCCGACGCTCTTTCACGCTTTCTTGTTCCCCTAAGTGACGGAACTCAAGAAACTGTAAACCAAGCAAAGCTGTGGGAGAGAACTGAACATCTATTGTTTGAATATGGCAAGTTACAAGTAACTTCTTTAATGATCCCAACAGTTTTACAAGAATGTCATGACAGCCCAGAATCCGGTGGACACGATGGCTTTTGGCGAGCCTACAAAAAGCTCACCAAGAGGTTCACCAGATCAAACATAAAGCAGGCACAAGCAAATGCATTCGGTATTGTCACGAATATCAACTTCACAAGGCAAAGCTTAAGCTAGCTACAGACGTAATGACAACTCCGGAGTACTCAAAGGAAGCATTTGGGGTTGTCCACTTGGACTTCGCAGAGTTGGAAAAGAAGAGCGAAAGAGTAAAACAGATGCAAACGTTTCTTATCTTCATAGATGAATGCACAAGAATGGTAGTCACACGAGCTGGAAGAGAAGATGCGAACAGCGTTATAGCTTTACACAACCGAGAAATGTTGAAAAACGTCAAGATAATCAAATCCGACAATAAACCAGCCTTCAGAAGCAAGACGCTCGAACAATGGGCAAGGCAGCGAGGTATTTTACTGAAGTTTCCTGCACCATATCATACAGCAGCCAACAGTCTTATTGAACAAGCAATAGACCTATTGCTAAATTACCCAAGCATCAAGGAGAATGCAGGGATTGGTGTTCCACGCGCCGCATGTGCTGGCCTCAACAGTAGTAACTTTTCTAAAGCGAATGCCTAAGACAAATTGCATCTTGCACGCGCGTTCGTCAAAGCTTTAATTTGGTTATTTTCTTGGGATATTTTATACGGGGAAGGCGTACGCGTGTGGCGTGTGGAACACCAATCCCTTCATTTTTCTTGATGCATGGGTAATTTATCAATAGGTCTATTAGGGACATTGACCAATACATGAAAATGTACCCAGGTTTTCCAGGAGGCTGGAAGTGCTCGTTCATAGCAGCTGTGTCTCACCAGAATAGATCGTACATGAAGGGTTTGGGATGTAGCCCAATCTTTGCGGCCACCGGGAAAGTTCCCTTTCTATCTGACGATCATAAGCTGAGGTTAACAAAGAAATTGCGACTCACATAAATACCCAAAACAGACGCCGCAAAACAAAAGTATCAGGGTAACATGAAACAAAACTTTGATAAAAGACACAAAGCCGCGATACCGACCTTTTCTGGGCTTTCCGCGTTGTGAAAACTGCTGCAGAGCAGGGCATATTGAAGACGATTTGGTACTTGGGCCCTAACGAGACGACGGTGACTGCCTCAATTAGAAATGTTTTTCAGTATTATCCCAGGAGGGATAACTTCCAAGTCCGGGGAAGTGAAGTGAGCCTGGTAATGAAAAAAGAGGACGACGATCAAGACTGGAGAGGAGAAGAAGAAAGAAGTAAGATAGAATAAACCGGTCTGATTAACTTCCCAAGAGTGGCAATAATTTGTAGACCACTACATAGGAACGGCAGAAAGCGCTGTTATTAAGAAAAACATTTATCAGTCATTATGTATATGACATTACGGTTTATAGATCCTCCTCGGAGAGAATATAAACCGTAAACAAACTGATTTGTAGGGCAATAAATAACATTGCATATAATACATGTCATCAAGAAGCGCACACTAAACTTGAAGCATTTGGTATCATGTCGTTAAAGCAATGCTATTACTTTCACCAAACAGAGATTAAATTACCTGTACAAACAGACCGTTTTTAGAAACACTTATATGTTTTAATTACCGAGAGTACATACTCTATATGCAAAGACATCACTTTTGTAAATTATTCGTATATTTAACGATGTACCGGATGAAGTTATGAATTTGGTATTTAAAAAATAAATTGAAAATGTGGTGCTTAGAAGATTATATTTCAAGTTATTTTTAATGCTGCATAAGCGAATTTTTTTTAAGCATAACTTTGTACTAACGTAGTTTTTCTGTCTGTGTATACACCAACTCATGTTTACAAACAAACCAGAGCGCCCCTAGCGGCACACCACCTGCGCCGCGCATGCGTGATGGGGTGTGGGCAAAAAAGCTCCGCGTCCTGCGTCAACAAACCATTAGAAAGTTATGTTGTCCGTGCCGGTGTAAGTCCCGTGCACTATTTCGCGTTGCAATTGATTGATTCTACGGATTCCTAGCCATGTCTAACTACCTTAGAGGCCTGAGCGAAATGAACGAGGTTGGTTACACAGCAAAGGTTCGTGTAAATAATGTGACGTGCGACGATTCATTCCGCGTGAACGCCGCAGAATGGACGCTAAAGCCTGATTCACATGATGAGTCTCAGCTCGCAATTTTCAGTCGCGACGTTGCACGGGCTTAAAAAGCGTGACGTTAGCTGCGATGCTCGGCGTCGATACTTAAAAATGCACACAGAATCGGACCAAGTGAATCAGGCATAAAAAGTCGCTGATGGCCACAGATCACAATGATAAAGATCTCCTTGTATCTACTCTTTACCCCGAGCCTACTTACCCCAAACAACCTTGAAACCTAAAAGTATCTTGACGCCTGCACTTACTGCTTATTCCAACGTATGGTCTACTGGCCGCTGTCGTTTGAACGACCAGACGGCCGTTTGAAGTTGAAGACGACTGAACGTGGTCCGCGGACGGTCCGGACAACTTGGCGGTTTCCTCGCGTTCATGTTGGAAAAAAACAAATAAATCTGACGACCACAAGTATCAGCGAATTCAACCCAAAGTACTTCCGGCACAAGCAATCGTGGTCCGACGGTGCCTGGTTTCCCTTTTCACGGCACCTTTCCACGCTCTCCGAAGAACAGAGCACGCAAAAAACACGGGAAAACTGATCTTCAAACCTTTTCCGACTCTTTTGGTACGGCCCCAGTTGCGGCGTTTTGACGAGGAGGCAGGTTTTCGTCTAGTTTCTACCAAAACAACACAGCAATGCCCGTCCCGCACGGCGATTTCCGCCCACTGCCCCAAACCGTAAGTGCGCCCGACGCGCCACCGACCGTGGCGTAACGCAACGGAGTTGACTTGGTTAAGAGATTGTCCTGTGCAGACCTCACATTATGAACATACGTGTAACTGTCTAGTATTCACCTGCTTGAGATTACAGTTTACGATTATTATTGTTGTATTTCTATTTTGTGACGCAGTTTTGTACGCTTTGAATCAACAAACAGAGGCAATTTCACGTGTTGTGGCGATAGCAGATTGTTAAATAACATACTGTATTGCAAAAGCAGAGCGCTTTGTAATAATTTCGTAATATTTACGGGGAACGTTTTTTATACCTTTTACGTGTCTGCTAAACCTGATAGATCATAAGTCGTCTCTTGTTCTCTGCGCAAGTACGGTGTCTGAATGAAATCATTTTTCTCGAGGCTGTCGGGCCAAGTCATACAAGCCTCACTGTCTTAAACGATACCGCTTTGACGAGTTCGACTCTTGTTTTTTTTAAGATATACACAAATAAACGACTATTTTTATTCCTTATGGCATCCATTCCGGAGTAGTAGACATGCATAATATCTATTTTTATTCTCGCGCGTTATTTTGCTCACTGCTGTGTATCAGCTTAACTTCCGTGGCTCAATAGACTCTTCAAACTGTCCATCAAGCAACACTGGCGGTCGCCATTTTTCTGGCATGACGCGTGTGATTGAATCCAAGTCCCCGCCGAACGCTGACGAAACACTCGTTTTCGATGCGAGCTCGGCCGAGTTTGCGCCAAGCGCTGACGGAGCCCTCGTGCCCAATAGATGCTCAGGGTACCCCGCGGACAGTATAAGCTGGAACACCCGACCCGGTCTTTTTCGGCGTCGGAAGTCACCTCAAATTGTTTTTCTTACGGAGAATTCTAATGGTCGTTTTGGAGCGCGCCGGGGGCAACTTTTCGGGAGCACGACTATTTCACTGGGCGATCGGGATCGAGAGAGACGTGCTCCACTCCTCGTTTCGGATCAGCTCCCACTGCTGATCTCGATCCGCATCCGAGAAGAGTCGCTCCGCCGGTTTCGGCGGATTGGACCGGAAGCCAGCCTGGCCAGCCCTCGGCGCGCACGCGTGACTTCCTTTCTCGCCGGGCATCTCGCCTCGGAAGAATTCGTAATGGCCGCTCGCGAAGTGCCACCCGCTTTGTTGCTTCTGCTGCTTGGTGACCGTTCGTCGTCAAGTTGCTCGAGCAGCTCCTCCAGCAGCAGGGAGTCGTATAGAAGCGACGAAAAGGATTGCTTCTATGTCCAGCATGAATTTGACTGCCTCTTCGGACCTCCGCAGAAGAGGCCGAAAATCAAGTCGTAGTTGGACACCGTTCACGAGTATTCCGATGAAGAGGCAAGTGAGCTACACTGATGCACATTGCTTTTCGACACGCATATTTCACATCATGATTAACTTAGCTCGTGCGTTGAACACGTGTCGTTAGCGCACCAATTGCGAAATCATGCCCTTCAATATGCGGGATGGCGGGAAGGGGATTCCCGGGAAACAAATGACGGGAAGTCATCCGCCAATCCTGGAGGAGTGGCCATGTTCAATGAAGATCTGAAGGCGGAGCGATTCCGTTCGGGTTGCGTGCTCCATCTGGGCTCTGGTCTGCTAATCCAGTCTCCAACACGACCAATGGAATTCGCCGTCAGTTTGTCAGAAAATATGAAGTGTGGGACCTGAATGTCGCATTCCATTCCTGGTTTGATGCACAGCTCTCCCAAAAACTAGTAGACACGTCAAAGAAGCGTTGAGGACACTTTCAGTCTTTCAGTTAACATTGTCCGCGATAGTACTTGCCTAATGAAATGACGCTTTTGATAATTAGCGCAGCAACTGCTAGAGGGGCGCACTTTTGAAAAGGGACTATTGAGACCTTGTTTACGCCCTGTTTCGTCGTATGCGCGCAGTCACCTTGTACACGGTGGGGGCGCCCTTCAAGGCCTTCTTGATCAAGGCCTTCGACGAGGACGACAAAGACGTGGGTCAGTTCGTGCAGCTTGGAGCCCACTCCAGGTTGATGCCCAACTGCTCCGCGGTCACGCACACGCACCCAGAAGAGAAGACGAACATCCTGGCTCACTGGCGAGCACCCAAGGACCGCCGCGGGAAGGTCCACTTCAAGTAAGGCTCACTCATTCGAAATGTTTGCCTGGAAGGGCTCGCAGCCTCTACCTTCCGGACGCTTGTTTCGAAGACGCTCGAGAGTTTTACTGGCTGCTTTTGCAGATCGGTGGAAGTTCATCAGCTAGGCAATATTCTTTACAGAAAAATCCAAGAAGACCTCGTGGCTATCCCAAAATGCAACGCGAGACGCAAGGATTGGTGGGGCTTTTCCGATGTACGCTTTGACTGACTAGGGTGCTTCGTATATTCTGAAAGCGGCACGATCCATTCCCTCTTATCTTTGAGACTTAAGAACGCAAAGAAAATAAAACGAACGCTGAAAAAGTTAAATATCCAATTCAGTTTTCTTATCATCCTGGTTTCTTCGCGTTCTGAGTGCGTTTTCAGTCCGCAAATGAATAGAAAAAATTGTGTTACATGATTGAGAAGGCGTTCTTTTCATTTTGTCGACCAGCAACAGCGCAGTAAAGCAAAATGTTCATATCTTGGAGTGAATATGAAAATGTTGATGCCTTTTGGACCCTTAAAGCTCCTTCGCACTAAAGGGACTAAAATTGTTCGTTTGCTTGGACTGCCAAAGGATCTTTAGAACGACGAAAGAGGTAATGATGAGAGTTACGGGAAACTTTCGACGTTGTTTTTCTGTACGTAATATTATCTGGTGCCAAGTTGTGTAATCTCCCATCTCAATAAATCGGCATGTATACCTACTGAAAAAAAAAAAACACATATGGTTTGTTAGGAGCAAATTTTTTAAGGCGTCTTGCAGTACGTTCTTTCGCATGTATAGCGCGGAGGAAATACGCAAGGGTTTCGTTTCCACGTCGATATTTCAGGCTCACGTCGTACAATCTATGTGGGCATGCACTTGGGGGGTTGGTCTTGTACCATCATGCGTGATCATGGATATTTCTTTCTGCCATTTCACTTCTTCACTTACTTTTTTTTGTTAATTTTTTCTTTCATTCATTTTATTCGTTTGTTCAGGGCCACCGTCTTGAAGAACTTTTCCAACTTCTACCACGCAATGACAAGCACACTTCCCGAAGAAGAATGACGAAGCCCCGATATAGATGCATCTGCTCCTGTAACATACCGACAAATAAAGTCGAATATAATGTAAATGAGCCATTTTTGTTTGAATAAGGTAAGTATCGTGTGATGTGTATATGCTAAAAATATTGTAAGGAAATTAATTTGCCGCAGGTGTTATACATGAATATACTTTAATGATCTCACTTGCTGTACTACTTTTTTTTTTTTTAATTCTGTCACCAGGTAATTTACAGACTGGGATCTGAATAAGCAGTGAATAATAAAATGTATCTCAACCACTCCTCCGATTTTATCTCGTTGCTTCGGCTGGGCTGTGCGCAGTGCGCTTGTGGTTCAGCATCGCAAAAAGCCTAGCAAACTCGTATATTGATGTGGAACGGTATCGTCGTTTGCAACGTGGAAAAGCGACACTTGACGCGGGCGCACAAGCACGCGCCTCAGACCAATGTAGGCATACCAAGACATCACGCACGCGAAAAAAAAAAGAAAAAAAAATTAGAAATGAAAGAGGGCAAAAATAAATACGTAACGTTTTTGGTTTCTTTGTTTGTTTTGTGGAGCCATCTGTCGACAGCGTTGCGCTTTAAACTTGGACCGAGCTGGCCGTTGTGTCTATGCCTCTTTTCGATAGTTTTGTCGTACCATTGGGGATGTTACAGCTGCATCCGGCTGATAGAGAGATCAGTTTTTTAGCGTCTGGTATGTTCGCGGGATATATGACGCAATAAAAATTTGCTTGGGTCTAGTTGGTTCATATCACTGAAAAGGTTAAAAAGTGCAAACTGAAACACGGACGAAATACGAAACGCGTACGACATGGACAGACGCTATGACGACAAGCGTTTTTTTTTATTATTTTATTTCACAGAACACTACTATCGGTGTTGACCCAGTTATTGTTTGCCAACCAGGTGGAGATTAAAGACAGAGCTCGAACAGCCGCTGAAATGGCGCTCGTTCACACAAAAGCAGGGAGAAGAACACAAAGCAATGTATTTTACATCATGAGTTAAATCCCCAATTTTACTATAATAATTAAAAGTTGTTGTTGGCCTAGTTGGTTCATGATGCAGTCTTGAGGTTTTTTGCGTGACACAAGGGACAATCACAAGCGAGTAGACACGAACAAGCGCAACTTTCAACCAATTTATTCGTGCTCGATCCACCACGAACATTTAGAAAGAGCATGCGCAGCACACTACACGGAAGAAAAAGGAAACAGAAAACAAATAGAAAAGTCACCCACCAACACACATTCCACGATAGACATTATCGCACCAGCAGTTTTTATCCGGGTTGTTGGTGTGATAATGACTACCATGAAATGTGTCTTGGTGGGTGACTTTTCTATCTGTTTCTGTTTCCTTTTTCTTCTGTGTAGCGTGCTGCGCATGCTCTTTCTGGATGTTCGTGGTCGATCGAGGACGAATAAACTGGCTGAAAGTTGCTCTTGTCCGTGTCTACTCGCTTGTGATTGTCCCTTGCGTCGAGCAAAAAACTTCTAGACTTTACTATAATAATTTAAATCAAACCTTTTACGCAAAAAAAAATAAAGATTGCGAAATTATATTTTCTTACGTTTTGTCTATGATATAATACTTTCTATGTACATTTGTTTTGTATTTAAATCGTAGAATCACCTAGCAAACAAAATTTATAGAATGCTGAGCACGAACAAAATGAAGGGATCTCCCGGGAAAATGCGAGCGCTGTGCTTGTTCCCTACCTTCCATTCTGTTCGTCAGCTACGCAACGTCCATTGCAACAAAATCACAACGAAAAACAAAGAAACAAAAACTAGAAAATTGATGTCCTGCTGCAAATCAAGTCAGAACGCGAAAAAAAGCAAATAAAGATTCATAACTGATTAAAGATATCGAGTTGTTTTTGTACTAGTATGGCGTGGATTACAGTAATAAACAGTTAACTAGATTTCGCTTTACATTTCCAGTAATTTTTCCACATTTCCGGCAAGCCGCGAGTCTTTAAACATGCGGGGATATTTGCAGGCTTCTATTGCTGAACAAAAAGACTAGAATGAGATTAGTTTTGTAAAATCAGCCGAGAGGGTATTAGCGCAGAACCCAACGGCCAAGCGAGATGAACCGAAACGTTGGATTTTTGAAAACAAACCGCCGTTGTTCTGCTAAAGGGGCCAACAATCGGTAAATATCGCCGCGGACGGCGGGCATGCAAGTCTGTGCAGTCTGGTAAGTGAAGAAAGCTGTATAAACAAAGGAGTCGAGATAGTCAAGGGCGTTTCAGATACGCCTGAACTAGCGCCAGATAAGGACACAACCGAGCGTTCGCCGTCCGAACTCGAGCTGATAACTTCCACGAGCGAAAGTTTGCAACGTTTCGTCGAACTTGACAACACGCTCTATCAAAAGCAGGCGGTTGATATGTCACCACGGACACGCTCGGGCAAGGCGTAAACAGAAAGAAAGAATTTCCTAGGGTGTAATGACTCTTTTACCCAAGCAGCTTAGACAAAGAACAGCCAGTCTTTTAAACAGCTGCACAAACCACAAAGGAAACGTACAGTACATTTGCGCTTAGTTTAGTGAAAGTCACGATACCCTTGATTGGTCCACGTACTTCAAAAAGTGGGTTTCATACGCCAGCTCAAATCGAACAGGCAAGCAGGCAGACAACACGATATATATACAGGGTGTTTTTTTCCTAAGAGTGACACTAATTAAAAAAGAAAACAAAAGCCAAGAAAGCTATATTTATGCGGTTTGTGCAGGTGAGTAATACGGCCAGGGGGACATAGTATAGGGGGCTAATCGTGAAGATCAGTCGTATAACTAAGTACAATTTATTAATTAACTTTCTTATTAGTAAAAAATAGACATATGGTGCCAATTAGAAACGTGCTGAGCGTAATCGAAAAACACTAAATCAGTAAGTTTCAGAAAGACATGAGCTCGTGAGAAGCATAGCA
Source organism: Ixodes persulcatus (assembly GCA_013358835.2). NCBI lineage: Eukaryota > Metazoa > Arthropoda > Arachnida > Ixodida > Ixodidae > Ixodes > Ixodes persulcatus. The sequence continues at coordinate 112,264 of JABSTQ010003286.1, forward strand.
GTGCCCTAAGGTTAGCACTCGTAGAGCAGGAGTAAGGCTACAGGTGTGATAAGACGCTAGCGATATTGCCGCGCGCGCAGCTGGCCAAGTAGGCAGCGCGCGCGTGGCCTAACGGTTATCGTACCTGCCTCCCACGCGAAAAGCCAGGGTTCGATTCCTGGGTTCGACATGTCCTTTGTTTATCCCTGCATTTTAGTGTTCTGGCAAATTCAAGATTCCTGGTGCTTATTCGAGGTGCGAATGTTCTACGCGTCAAACTTTCTGCGCCGATTATTCCAGAAGATCGCACGTGAACATAAGGGGCCTCGCGTAGCGAGCCAGGGTCAGTCTCGCATCAGCGTACGATCCTGCTGTTACGCCGCCATCGACGCCTGCGACGCTCTACTCTTTTCTTCTGTTCCTTTCTTTATTTTTGGGCACAAGTTCGCCCCATTAAACGTTTAGTTTCTTCAGTTATCATCGGCTCATCAATTTACATCCGTGACATTCTGGTGGAGGTGCTGGGTACTGCATTTCATGCCCGTCGACCGTACCCCTCCGAAGACACGCCGGCCAAGTGACGTGCTCAGCCCCGGCAGGCTACCCTTCGCAGAAGACTCCAACGCCCGAGCAAGCTGCCGTACCAAAGGCCAACTCCCGGAATTCGGACCCCTGCCACAGAAGCCGAAAAAGAAGACCGCGACGATGACTGCCCCACCCGTCGTCATCCTGCCTGTCACTCCCCGCACCCCGACGCCCTTTCACGGCGACGCGCACGAGGATGTAGAAGACTGACTGCATCATCATGAACGTGTAGCCCGCCATAACGGATGGACGGACGAGCACCGCCTCCAGAACCTTTACTTCTCACTTGAAGGTACCGCGAGGCACTGGTATGAGAACCCCGAAGCCTCCTTTACTTCGTGGAAACTATGCGCCGCCGAATTAAAGCGGACCTTCATCAACTACCACCGCCGGCAGCGAGCAGAGGACCTCCTCCAAACAAGGGTGCACGGCCCCAACGAAAGTGTAACAAGCTTTGTTGAGGATGTCCTTCGTCTAAGCGCCCGAGCCGATCCGGAGGCCGTCGAAGAGAAGAAAGTTCGCGCTCTCATGCGTGGCGTGAAGAGCGCAATTTTCGGAGGCTTGGTACGCAATCCACCGACGACGGTCGATGGTTTTGTAACCGAAGCCACCAATATCGAGCGCGCACTGACGGCCCGAGCAAGCCACTACCACCGACTCGCCGGCGCGCCTGATGCTCCAACCGTCGCAGCTGCCCTACTGGACTTGAATACCAGCGGTGGCGACAGCCTTCGGGAGATCGTCCGGGAGATCATCCGGGAAGAGCTCCGCAAGGCCCTACCTGCTGCAGATCGCCCATCCTCACCTTCACTCGTCGAGGTCGTCCGAGAGGAGGTTCACCGAGCCTTCCAGCCCGAGACTCCCGTCACCGCAGCAGCACAGGAGGAGCCAGCTCTGAGCTACGCCGCGATTGTCCGACGAGCTCCACCAGCCCCGCGCCCGTACATGACGCCTTCCCGACGTGAACCTCCAGCGCCGCAGTACCCCCGACGCCAGGAAGATCGGGCGCACGTTCGCCCAGAACAAGCTGCGGCAAGGAAGACCGACGTGTGGCGAACGGCCGATCGACGCCCGCTGTGCTACCACTGCGGTGGAGCGGACCACATCTACCGACGATGCCCCTACCGCCAGCTGGGCCTACGAGGGTTTGCACCCAACGACCCTCGACCACGTCTCGGAGAGCGACCTCGGGACATCGAGGACTACCTCCGCCGCTCTTCATCTCCTGAGTCAACTCCCGCCGAGGATTCCGTTCACCCTCGCCCCGACGCTCGCCATCGCCCTTCCGCCGGTCTCGCCCAGACAGCCTGTCACCCATCGCATCCCGTCAGGAAAACTAGGCGCGGCAATGCCGGGAGGTGGTGTTGCCGAAGACGAACGATGCCAAGATCCTCCAAGATTGTCGGAGCCCTCCCACTCTAAGTCCGCAACGCCCCGACACGGCGTTTCGGTAACGGTGTCGAATAATCTCGACGTTATCATCGACGGCCACGACGCGACAGCACTCATCGACACCGGAGCTGACTACTCCGTTTTGAGTGAGAGACTCTCTCGTCGCCTTCGGAAGGTTACGACGTCGTGAGACGGACCGCAGATACGAACCGCCGGAGGACACCTCATTACACCAGTCGGAAGATGCACTGCTCGCGTCGAGATCCACGGTGAGACGTGCCCTGTGAAGTTCGTCGTTCTGGAAGACTGTTCGAGGGACGTTATCCTCGGAATGGACTTCCTCTGCAAGTATGGTGCCGTCATCGACCTCGGAGCAAACCGGCTGACTCAACGAAAACCTGTTTCACCACCGGAGGAACCGAAAGCGGCATCATCCGCGGTCCGAGTTCTCGCAAGCCACGTGAGCTTACCGCCGCGGTCAAGTGTTTTTGTGCCCGTCGGGATCACCGAAGCTTACTGCGGTGAAGTTCTGCTCGAGGGAAGCCTCCAGTTGCTTCTAGGAAGAGGAATAGGCGTCGCACGAGGACTAGATGAACTTCAGGATGGCCGCACTGTGGCCCTCGTGACGAACTTCCGGAATGAAACGCAACACCTCACGAAAGGTGCAGCCGTTGGCCACGTCGAACAACTCCGAAACTCCACCGAAATCGCCGCCATTACTGACGAATCCTCGCCACCTCAGCAAGACAGTACATCGCCAGCGCAGCTCGACATCGACCCTAAGCTTCCGGGCCCGAAACGACGGCAGCTGATTTACCTCCTCGCCGAATACCGTGACTGCTTTGCGACGTCTTCGAAGGTGCGCCAAACAGCCGTTGCGAAACACCGTATCGTTACCGAGGACGACGCGCGCCCTGTGCATCGATCACCGTACAGAGTCTCCGTTAAAGAAAGGGAGGTGATTAAGGAGCAAGTTCAAGAGATGCTGAACGACGACATAATCTAGCCATCAAGCAGTCCGTGGGCCTCTCCAGTCGTACTGGTTAAGAAGAAGGACGGAACACTTAGGTTCTGTGTGGACTACCGACAGCTGAACGCGGTGACGACGAAAGACGTCTATCCACTCCCTCGCATCGACGACACTTTAGACCGGCAGCGCCACTCTCGATACTTTTCATCGATGGACCTGAAGAGCGGCTACTGGCAGATCGAGGTCGACGAACGGGACCAAGAGAAGACAGCTTTCGTCACGCCGGATGGACTGTACGAGTTCAAGGTGATGCCCTTCGGACTGTGCACGGCGCCAGCAACGTTTCCAGCGTGTAATGGACACCGTTCTGGCAGGACTGAAGTGGCAGAGCTGTCTCGTCTACCTCGACGACGTCGTAGTGTTTTCCGGCGACTTCGATGAGCACTTGCGACGATTTCGAGCTGTTCTCCAAGCCAAACGGACCGCCGGACTCACCCTGAAGCCGTCAAAGTGTCGGTTCGCCTATGACGAACTGAAGTTCCTGGGTCACGTGGTTAGTAACGAAGGCGTTCGCCCCGACTTAGAGAAGACTCGCGCCGTCGCAGCATTTCCAGCGCCGAGAAACAAGAAGGCCGTGCGAAGGTTCCTTGGACTATGTGCCTACTATCGGCGCTTCGTTCAGGATTTCGCAAGGATTTCTGCACCGCTAACAAACCTCACAAAGGACACCGAGAAGTTCGAATGGGCCGAAGAGCAGCAGCAGGCATTCGACGAGCTGAAGCGACGACTGCAGACTCCTCCTGTTCTTGGACATTTTGATCAAGATGCGGAAACCGAAATTCACACGGACGCAAGTAACGCTGGACTTGGCATGGTACTGGTTCAAGCGCAAGAAGGCACCGAGCGAGTTATCGCCTACGCGAGTCGGACACTGTCCAAGGCGGAGAAAAATTACTCCACGACTGAGAAAGAATGCCTTGCGGTCGTCTGGGCAATCACGAAGTTTCGTCCGTACTTGTACGGGAGCCCGTTCCGTGTAGTCACGGACCACCACTCGTTCTGCTGGCTTGCGAACCTCAAGGACCCGTCAGGACGCCTCGCTCGATGGAGTCTCCGACTACAGGAGTTCAATATGACTGTGGTCTACAAGTCAGGCCGCAAGCACAGCGACGCCGACTGCCTCTCCAGAGCCCCCGTCGGAACGCCTTCCGGCAGCAGCGACGACGATGACGACGAGTGCTTCCTAGGCGCAGTGAATACCGACGACATGGCACGACGTCAAAGAGACGATCCTGAGTTGCGCGCGCTAATCGAGCACCTCGAAGGACGAGGGGGGACTGTCCCCCGTGTCTTCTCGAGAGCCCTGTCGACCTTTGTCCTCCGACAAGGTGTACTTTACAAGAACTTCGGAGACAACCATGGCTGCTGGTAATCCCTACCGACCTTAGAGCGGAGATCTTCCAAGCCTGCCACGACGACCCAACGTCCGGACACCTTGGTTACAGCCGAACACTGGCCCGTATTCGTGAAAAGTATTACTGGCCAAAGCTCCCCAAAGCCGTCCACCTCTACACCCGATCGTGCCACGAGTGCCAGCGACGTAAGAAACCGCCGACGAAGCCGGCAGGTCTCCTGCAGCCGATTGCTCCCCCGACCGCACCGTTCCAGCAGATCGGAATGGATCTACTTGGCCCTTTCCCACCGTCAACGTCGGGGAACCGCTGGATAATCGTCGCCACAGATTATCTCACGCGGTACGCCGAAACGAAAGCCCTTCCTTCACGGAGTGCTGTGGAAGTCGCCAAGTTTTTCATCGAGTCCATCGTCCTCCGGCTCGGCGCTCCCGAAGTTCTGATTACAGATCCCGGATCATCGTTCATGGCACAGATGACCCAAGAAATCCTCCGGCTCAGTCACACTAGCCATTGTCGTACCACTGCGTACCACCCGCGGACCAACGGGCTGACGGAGCGACTCAACAAGACAATCGCCGACAGGATCTCTATGTACGTCGACGCAGAGCACAAGACGTGGGACGAGGTGTTGCCCTACGTCACGTTCGCCTACAATACGGCGGTTCAAGAGACCACTGGATTCACACCTCTCCAGCTGGTACATGGTCGGAAGGTAACGACCATACTGGACGCCATGCTGCCCCATGAGCCATCTGACAATGAGAGCGACGACGCCCAGGCGGTTGCTCAACGGGCCGAAGAAGTCCGCCAGCCCACCCGACTCATGATTCAAGACCAGCAGCGCGTCGACGCGGGCCGCTACAACCTTCGTCGCAGGGACGTCCACTTCCAGCCAAGAGACAGGGTATGGGTGTGGACGGCCATCCGTCGCCGCGGCCTCAGTGAGAAACTGCTGAAACGGTACTTTGGCCCATACAAGGTACTTCATCGTTAATACTTCACAGCGCACAAAGGACGACACACCATCAAAACAGATTCACACAAAGGAACAACACTCACGCAGCGCTGACTGTCAACTCTGGTATATATTAAACATCATCTTCGTTATCTTTTACTTTAACGCACTAAAAAAAGAAGAAAATAAAATTAACCAAGGACGAACAGAGAAGGAAAAGAACACGATAAAGAAAAGGAAAATGAAAGAAGAAAAGGAGTCAAGAAAATAAAATACAAAAGAAGAAAAAAATACAAAAGAAGAAAAAAATAAAGAAATGACAGAGAATGAGATCAAGTCCGTCTATAGTAAACGTTACTAAGGAGGTTTTCCTAAATAATCTAACTCTTTTTTGGATAAGGTAATTGACGGGGTGCTAACACTTAATCCATCTAGCAGGTCTATGCTAGCGGCTTCGATAATTTCTCTAGTTAGTTTGTTCTTGCTTCTTCCCAGTACTGTGCAATTGTTTAGAAGGGGGGAGCATCCACAATCTCTGCAATGAATGCCCAGATGGCCTGAGTTTGCGTTAATGGCATTGTTGTTATGCTCTCGAAGCCTATCGTTAAGACAGCGACCCGTCTGCCCGACGTAGCGCTTCCCACAGGTAAGAGGGAAAGAATATATCACTCCTTCTGCACAGGAAACGAACTTGGTCTTGTGGTTTTTTCTGCAGCACTCCGGTGGAATAGATGGCCCATTCACCCGCTTGCATAGGCTGGAAAGTTTTTGCGGAGCAGAGAAAACAACGTTGACGTTGACTCTACTTGCTACCTTTTTAAGCTTGTTGGACAGGCTGTGAATATAAGGCACTATGACAGGCCTTATAGTGCGTTCTCTTGTTCTGTGGTTAGTAGCTTCGGCTTGCTTGATTTCCCTAAGTAGGCATTCGGAGACTGAAATTAATAACGACAAAGGGTATCCTGCTGAAACCAATCGTGTTATTTGCACTTTGAAGCTCATATCGGTCATGTGCACGCAGGATTTCTTGAGAGAGTTTTTTAGGCAAAGTTTAGCAATGCCTCGTTTTACAAGTTTTGAGTGTGCGGAACTATGATTAAGTAGTGGCTTTTTTGCCCTCGGTTCATAAGACCAGCAGATGTGACGGCTTTTAAGAAACAATCGAAGGTCTAAGAATCGTATTGAATGCTCGACCGGAAGTTCGTGGGTAAGTTTTAACGGATCAAGGCATTTTTGGAAGGTAGAAAGAACATCGGCCACCAAGGTAGGGAAGGTGTCATTGCTACTGTCAATGAACACCAAGTAGTCATCCACGTACCGAAACACACGCACTATTTTTGAACTGTCAAGGTTTTGCTGTAAGATTCTGTTGTGGAAGGCAAGAAAGAGATCACTGAGCACAGGAGCTATGCAGGAACCTATACATATTCCTGTTTTTTGCAAATATGTTAAGCCATTCCAGGTGGCAAACGTAGAATGCAAATAGATGGATATTAGGTCCAGAAAGCATCGCCTCGGCGAGCTGAACTACGAGGTGATGCCCGACGGAACACGAACATCGTCACGCCGCCCACCACGACCTGAGGTCGTCCAGGTCGTGCGCCTGAAGCCGTACTACGCTCGATAGGACTGTGGACCTTATGTGCTCCAATGGACTCTTTAGTTTATCGTTCTTCTTATTTTGTTTTGTTTTGTGTTGCATCGGGGCGATGCACTTTTTAAAGGGGGGAGTAATGCCTTGCGCGCAGCTGGCCAAGTAGGCAGCGCGCGCGTGGCCTAACGGTTATCGTACCTACCGTACTTATCGTACGCGAAAAGCCAGGGTTCGATTCCTGGGTTCGACATGTCTTTTGTTTATCCCTGCATTTTAGTGTTCTGGCAAATTCGAGAATCCTGGTGCTTATTCGAGGTGCGAATGTTCTACGCGTTGAACTTTCTGCGCCGATTATTCCAGAAGCTCACACATGTACATAAGGGGCCTCGCGTAGCGAACCAGGGTCAGTCTCGCATCAGCGTACGATCCTGCTGTTACGCCGCCATCGACGCCCGCGACGCTCTACTCTTTTCTTCTGTTCTTTCTTTATTTTTGGGCAATAGTTCGCCCCATTAAACGTTTAGTTTCTTGAGTTATCATCGCCTCATCAATTTACATCCGTGACAATATTCTTTCCTCGGATACCTGACAAGCCACTCGCGGATACCTGTTTCTTTGTTTTAGTTTGTTTGTTTGAGTTTTTTTGGCAACAAACTCAGTGGCGCCACATATTCTTGTAGCACCGGTACACTTCCGGTACACTATATTTCCTTATATTTTACTCATCATTTTTTTATCCTAAGAGTGAATTCAGTCTGCATAAAAGCGTTTCAGGGCGCGTTCATTGCTATGTTTGTGCGTTATGCACGCGTACTTTCTGGCTGGCCGCAATTGCGCGCGAGTTCTGGCTGGACTGTGATTTAGAACGTGTGGACTCTGGTTTTTGTAAACAGTGAAAACGCGTACACTGCGAAACCCGCCATCTAGTGAAGAACCAGATGTGCTTGGGCGCAATTTGCAAAAAGTGCCACCACGTTTCAACTCACGCGAGAAACAGCGAGTACAGAGTGCACTTGACTGGGCAAGAGAAGCTCACGTGACGGATTTAAGAACTCGCCCACTACCAGATTGTCGCGTCGGGCAGGAACTCAGTTCTATCACGAGAGATGTGTTTTTGTGCAGTGGCGCCATCTTTTGGCGCCAAGCAATACGGAGATGCAAATAAGAAATATAAAAACTTCTGAAGATGAATTAGTTTATAAATTTAGCGTTGTGCGTTAGTAGTCAAAAAACACACACAGACATAAGAAAGCAATAAAAGAAGACGTGCCCTTCGGAGGAATCAAACCTTAAACTACGCGTACTTTGCCTCCAGACGGCGACTACCCAGACAACTCGGCCACTATGCAGACGTTATTTCCGTTTGTATGGGATTTATATTAACTTCTTTCGCCGATGTACACCCTGGACCTTTTAGCTTTTGGTTGATTTCCGTTTATTGCGATGATACTCAGCCAAATCATTACCCGTCGCTCCTCAAGTCGGCAGCGGCTGTTAATATTCGTCATATTTCCAGCCTCATTGTCGTGTTTTGGCGAACAAAATTGCCTTTTACGCCATCGAATCAACGACGCGTTTTTGCGCACGTAGTTTGGCGATCCTATCAATCGTATCCGCACCGCTCGGAGATGCACTACGATTCACTAAATCTCTTTATTAACAAGTGAGGTTCCCCCTTCAGAAGGCTCGGCGTAGAAGTGCGTCCTGTGAGCACGCGGAGTACGAGACGTTCTCGTGCCCTGCGCGCTAGCGCACCGCACTTCAGCGCACAAGTAATAGCGAGGAGACGCTTCACGCCACACCACTTCGGGCACAAATAATACGGGACTTAAACACCTTGATAAAATTCATGCTTGGCGTTTCTTACAAGCACCGCCAACCATTGTTCTAGAAACGCGCTAGACACGTGCGGTGAGCGAATGCTCCGCCGCCATTTTGCTTCCAAAGAGTCATTTATTTCTGTTTCTTGCCGCCATTCGCTACCATAGGGCCGCACGAGGCACGGTCCTTGTGCGTAGACGTATTCGACGCCGCTTTCAAAACGAGCACAGAAACATCAAGGGACTTTACAGGGACCCATGCCACAGAGACATTTTTGCCGTCATAAAGCGGCCGTACATGGAACCAACGTTACTAGATTACTTCAGTTGATGAACTCTCGCTGAAGGGGGTCCCCTCCTCAGTCACTTCAGTCCGCCTTTCATCGCTTGAAGTGCCTTCTAGATTTTGGTTTCAGAACTGCGTGTTTCATAGAGTACGGTGGAACGCCATCTAGATGTTGTGCTTCGAATTTTACGTACTCCATGAAGCCATATAATATACTGTAGTTACCATAGTCTGAATGTTGCTCACAAGAGTGCAAAAGGTTCACATCTTGTTGACCATGGGATCAAGAGAAAGAGAGAGAAAAAATTCTGTCAAATATGTAATAGGTCTTGATGCGCTTGATTTGTCTCTCCGCATGAATGCGTAAGGAAGCAATTTCTACCGTTTCACACATACCTCTGAGGCACCCAACTTTGTTTTGCTAGAAAAGGTGACAGGTTCAGTTCATCGCCTTTAATTTCAAAAATATTTTTGATTTTAAATTCTTTGCCTGTCATCACTGTGACACCTGGCGCGAACTCTTGTTCCAAGAATCCACTTTTGATCACAAGCACTAGTCTGAAGCCGACCCCATGAACAGCTATGAGACAAAGCTTACGAGTCCGTAATGTGACAATCCTATTACCCGTTCGAAAGTGTTCGTTGATTTACACGCAGAGTATGTTCCTGATTGCAGAACCAGAGAACTTGATACTTATGTTACTTCACGCCGAACTTCTGTCGCATCAATAATCACACGTGTCGTTGGCTACCCTGCTTTAAACTGTTAGGGCATGGTCGAGTTCACAGCGTCACGTGGTGGCCACCATGGCAGCTCTGTCCGCCTGACATACAGCAGGTTAACCCACGTAAAAATTCGGGTCACAATGCTGGTGGAAACATCGAAGATGTGCGCTAAGTGCTTGTCAAAAACACCAAGCCTCTGCTTGACGAGCGTCATGAAAAGCTGGTCTTCAGGAGTGCTTGTACCGACGAACCTTTGCTTCCTCGGTTCGGTGGTTTGAACTAGCGCTGCCGTTTTGTGAAGCTACATATTGCAGCAATGCCTTAAAATGGCCGTAACTTGGGAGTCCACTGTAAAATTGGATGCTGCTTTCGTCGCCTTGAAATTTTTTTACAGAAACTTTTCTCTTCTGTTCATCAGTCTCGGATGAAGGGTGGTTAATATAGACAATTTTGTTAGGTACCCAGTCACATCCGTATACAAGACAACGAGGATACCGAAAAGCTCTCAGGGTCTGCGTGTAACCTTCCCCTATCGCTGTCCTGTTTACCCTATCAAGATATAAATACTTTGGAGAAGTTCCTGATTTTCAATGCTAGCGGTTAGAATGGGACATGAAGTGCGAAAACGAGCTCCATGTTTCCAAACCTGATATGGGAGTTTGTGAAAGCTATTCATGCAAGAACAGAGTTCATTAAACGTTTTTGTGCCGGATGAGAATTGGACGTTCTTTTATAACTCATAGGTATCTGCTTTGGGGATAAAATCCACCAGTGTGCAATCAGTGTGGTGACAGGCTCACTGTTTTGCATATATTGTGGTTGTGTCCCGGACACGAGCCCAAGCACCACATTCATTTTTCTGAATTTGTCCATCACAATATCCCATTTCGTCCTGCTCTCTTTGTGGAAGACAATTCTCATATCACCTTTAACCAGTAATCACATTTTTTTGGTAGTATTGACCTTTTACACCGATTCTAACTTTCTGGTTATACTTTTTGAAACCCTTTCCATAGTACAATTATCCTTTCAATAAGTTTGGCGTAGAAGGCCTGGTATTTTTTGCGCCATAAACGCCAAAAATATTTTTCTGATCAGCCTGGGACAGTTTTCTTTCCAGCTCTTGGATTTTAGCCGCATGTTCTTTTTTAAGTTCCTCGTTTCTCCGCATGAGACATACAACTTATTCAATTGCTCAGGCAAGGCTTTTTTTTAGTATGTCACTGCATTTCTTGAGTGTTTTAAATTAATTTTACAGGTTGGCAAACTGCGCTATTTTTTTTTCGTTCAATTGCTGCTTTATTTTAGTAAACTTTTCCTGCAGTCACAACAGCGTATTTATGACACACTGGTGCCTGCAGGTGCGACAGTGTCGACTGGCGAGTAAAACAACTTGCTTCTCGGTGATTCCTGCGTGTCTTTGTCTGGGGCAGATACCGCTCCGTTACTGCAAGGCACGTCTGGATTGTTGGGTTGCAGGATTTTTGTCTGCATAGGTTGTCTTCTCTGTACAGATTGTGGCACAACTTTTTTGGGGAGTGCGAAGCTGGAAGCTACAGCATTCTGCTTCGGGTATTGACGTCCACTTGCCACGTCTGGGACAAAGTCGTACCTCTCGAAGTGCCTGGAACTCACTTCAGTTGTTCTCTCAATGCTCAAGTGCGCACCTGGGTCTCTTCGAGTAGTATAAATGCACCGTCGACGCAGCTTCTCAGCAGGGAACTAGTGGATTGTGACCTAGTTCAGAAATGAAATATAATTAGAAATCTAAAACAATCACTGCCAAGCAACAACAAAAACATCGTCCGTACTGAAATTGTTACAAGGCCCGTTTAGAAACGGTGCGACAAAAACTGGCCATGTGCTACATTTTGTAACGCTTATCTTGTTTTCAAGATAGCCGAGCTGGAAAGAAAGAGAGTGGGAATTGTATTCTGTTTGCTACAAAGGCTATTTTCTTAATTCTCTTTACATGTTTTAAAGGCCTCTTCATCTATGTTTTTGTTAGGCAGATGACGTCAATGTGAGGAGACGTCTCGTCAAGAAACATTTGCACTGTGAGACACGAGGAAGCTGTAAACAAACATGCTCACGTTCCCTGTGCTAAGGTTGCCATCCCCGCAGGGGGCACCTGCGTCAGTGTGTTTGGTGAGTGGCATCATTACGGACCCCAGCCACGTGGACAACCATACCCACACGCAGGGGGCACCAGCTTTAGTACGTGTTTGGTGAGTGGCGTCACTACGAACCCCGAGCCATGTGGGTTCACCAACCCACGCTTGGCTGTGCGCGGCTTAGCCCGTGCGCGGGAAAAAGGGAATGTGGGTGGTTGAGCTGCGCCGAGGTATGTTTGGCCTTTCGGGGCCCCCGGGAGAGGCAAGATACTCCTTCGGACGCTGCTTCTCATAGACACGTGTCCTGGCATGGCCCGACCAGGATGATCCCGTCAGTTGCCTTTCGCCACCCCTCACTTCTTTAGCTTTTTTTTCTTTTTTTTTCTCCTCTTTCTTCTTATTTCACCTTCTTTGGCCTCAAGGGCTAAATTTAGAGGGTGGCAGACACCTCTCTAGACCCACACTGGGTTACAGTTTCTTGGTAGCACTGGTAGCATAATTGTGATAGCCAAGGATTTAGGCACATTACCAATCCCCTTGATAGGCTCAGTGGTAAGCGGTGGGCACCAGATTGCGAAGACCTTCCCATCTCTGTTGGTACCCAACAAAATCAACCTGATCGGCCTCCGACAAGAGTTCGCACCGAATTCCTTTCAACATTCCTCAACAAAAGCAGCTCAAACTAAAAAAGACTACCAGGTTTTTTGTACTGTGCTCTGAGGGCACTGCTAAACCACTGCCCAAGGTGTTTTTTATTGTTGCTAAAGTTCTCCAAAACACGCTAGGAGAGAAATCTGAAGCTCAGACGCTCTTTTCAGTCGATCTTGTTGTGGAGGTATTCCGAAAATTCTAGGCCACAGCTCTGCTGAATATTCAAGCCGTACATGATTTTAAAGTGATTTTCTCCTCATCACACACTAAACACCGTCCGCGGTGAGATATCAGGGGGTGATCTGGCAAACACCTCCAAGGAAGAAATTGTAGAGGGCTTGCAAGCTTCAAGTGTTGTCGCCGCAAAACGAATCAAACTTCCACGGGTTGGCGACGAACGGCCCACTACACACATTTTTCTAACCTTCTAGAGAAATACGCGGCCGCTTTCAGTGAAACCAGGCTACATAAATCGCAGAGTATGGCCGTACATTCCGAATCCTCTCCGCTGCTTCCACTCTGGTCATGGTTCGCGGGCTTGCCGTGGTCGTGAGACCCCCGCCAGATAAAGTGGCAATGACCACCCTGCTGATGCTTGAGGAGATATTTACAAGTGTGCCAACTGTAACGGTGACCACCCAGCGTACTTTAAAGCAGGTGCCCACTTAAAAGAAAAATTCTTGCGATTAAGGTGTAGTAGAGCATTGGTTATCACGAGGCGAAGCGTCGTCTTTTCGCTTTTCAGAGAGGCTTTTTCGCCGAGGCGGTGTCCAGCAGGGGACCTGCGCCGACCAAGGCTTTAGTGGCGACCCAGGTGTCTTTTAGAGACCATGGAAACCCGCTGCAGTCCACCACGCCCAGGCTGAAGATTTATCTGCTTTCTCAGTCCCTCCCACTTGCAAAAGCAGCTGACACACCCCGTGGTACGAAGGACACAGGTGCCACTAAACCAATGGAGGCTATTCTATCTCCCCTTCGTCCTGCGACGTCTCCCCAGGCAGGGGAGGGAGCGCCTCGCTCCTCCTCTCTGGGGGAATATCGCCTAAGTAGCAGAACGTTCCACGTGGAGTGGAGGGTACGAACGGAGCAGTGTGTCGGCCCAGTACGTCGACCGCCCCCAGCAGGGCGAGGCAGAGGCCGGTGGTGGCCCCCACGGCCGTGTGGCAGGCTCGCCAAGAAGGCTCTGGACACAGAGGCGACACCTGATGCTGGCACCCTTTGTGCTCCAGAAACTGACCTAGAGGAGATGGAGTGGCGGACACCAAATTGGAAACAGAAGCGGGAGATACCAGTAATTTTTCCAAAATGATTATGCCATGCCCAACCTTTTTTTCCTTCATCCCTCCCCGCAATGGGGGCATTTCCATAACAAATGACTGCAATCATTTAATAAAACTGTCGTGGTCTTTTCGGGAACTGTGACGATGTGGAGCTCCTCTTGGAGGAACACCGGCCACGAGCCTTTTGTCTGCAAGAAACTCACATCAATGCAGGTCGTCTGCATTGTCTGTTACTGCGGGACGGGTTGCAGTGATTGTTGCCAAGCGCATTCCCTACTGTGCGGTCGATTTAGCCACTGGGCTGGAGGCAGTGGCGGTGCGCCTCCTCCTTCACAAAGGGGTCACTGTGTGTTCCTTGTACATACCTCACTCTTTTGCTCTTACCCCGCTGGGGGAGCCTACAATTTAGGTTTTTGGTGCTTGGTGGATGGCGTCACCACGGACCCCAGTCACGTGGGCCTCCATACCCACGTGCAGGGGGCACCTGCTTTAGTACGTGCTTGGTGAGTGGAGTCACTAGGAATCCTGAGCCATGTGGGTTCGCTCACCAACGCTTGGCTGTGCGTTGCTTAACTTGTGTGCGGGGAAAAGGGGATCTTGGTGGTTGAGTTGAGCCCGGGGTATGTTTGGACCTTTCGGGGCCCCCGGCCGAGGCAAAATACCGCTTCAGCCCCTGTTTTCGTAGAAGAGCGTCCTGACTTCGCCGGACCAGGATGATTCAGTCGGTCGCCTCTCTCCACCTCTCCTCTTGTTACCTTTCTTCTTCTTCTCCTCTTCCTTTTTATTTCACCTTCATGGCGGCAAGGGCTTCCCTTGAGTGGAGACAGATACCCTCGTTCAGATCCACACTTGGTTAAAGTTTCCCGGCAGCACTGTTAGGGAAATGTCTCCAGCAAAGCACTTCTTAGAATGGTGGGTTACCTAACCCCCTGTTGGGCTCGGTGGTGGTCGGTGCACCGCGGATTTCGAATATTCTCTCCTCTTTATGGCTCTCCTTTCTTCTAAAGCCAGCTCACGGCAGTTTTGGAAAAGCCGCTGCCTTGATACCTAAATATGTGTGAGGTCATATATCTCAACTCGACTCACCACTCTTTTTCATGCATTGACCTATCCATTGATTCCTCACCCATGTTCACAAATTTTACCTGAACTGTTCTGAACAACCTACGTGGCAGTGACCGCTTCCCTATCCGTCTCATCCACAGAAAGCCTTTGCCTATTCTATCCTGCTGTCCTCGTCGGTGGAAACTTTCTAGAGCAAACTGGGAACTTTTTCGGGAATGTGTAACATCGTTCGACCTGCCCTAAGCAAACTCTATTGGTTAAGAAACTGAAATTATTACAACTGCTATTGTTGACGCTGCTCGTGCTGCTATTCCACAAACATCAGTTAAGCTACCCAGGCGTCCAAGGTCATGGAGGGATTGCTAGCGTTGAAAGTCCAGAAATCGCCAGAATTGCGCTTGCGAGAAGTTTCGGTGGTATCCCCACCTCCACCAACCTTCTAGCATTCAAGCGCCAGCGCGCAGAAGCTCGTGGAATCAGGAGGCAAGCGAAAAGGCGGTTCTTTCACTCACATGCCTGCTCCATTAATAGTTTTGCACCAGCCAAGTTTTTGTAGGACAGGGTAAGGCGAATAGATGTTGATTACTCGCATTTTTCAATCTCCCTACTATCAGCCGACGATGGAGAGGCGCTTTCATCTTTGTAGGAACAGGCCGATGCACTGGGTAGACATTTTGCGCAGGTCTCCAGCTCTTGGAATTATACAGAATTTTTTCACGCTTTAAAACCAAAGCTGAGAATGTCCCAATCCGCCGGGCTGATAGCTGTGCGGAAGAATATGATCGGCCTTTTACTCTCAGTGAGCTGCGCCGCTTCATTGCCATAGCAAAAGCTACAACCCCCGGGGTTGATTACATTTATTATACTACACCTTCCCATTTACCTTAAACACTCCTTGTCAATTCTCCTCCAATTTTGCAATAGTCTGAGCAACAGGAAAACTTCCGAGCGTGTGGAAAGGGGCTTTTGTCATCCCTATCTTCAAACCGGGAAAGGGCAGAAGTAAAGCCTCCAGCTACAGGCCTATTCCTATGTCTTACTCAGGCCTACAGGCCTGAGTAAGACATCCGAGTGGCTGGTCAACAATAGGCTTATATTCATTCTAGAACCAAACTCCTTTTTAAGCAATTTACAGTGAAACTTTCCTGCTGTCAGGTCCATTCCCTACCACCTCGTACGTTTGAAAACAGCCGTCCGAAAGGCCTTTATATACAAGCAATTTTGCCTTTCAGTGTTGTTCGACCTTGAAAAGGCTTATAAAACCACTTGGTGCTACGGTAAACTTTAAGACCTTCTCGTGATGAATATAGATGGCCATATATTTAATTGTATGGCGTGCGTTTTTCAGGATAACAACTTTCAGGTGCGATTGGGAACAATCCTTTCATCATCTTTCATCCAGGAGAATGGTGTCCCACAAGAACGTGTCCTGAGCGTTAGCCTTTATTTTATTAAAATAAACTCCCTGTCTCGAGCAATACCAGCATCGGTTTCCTACTTGCTTTATGTTAACGATGTCCAGGTTTCATTTTCGTCATGTAATTTAGCTATCCGTGAGCGCCATATTCAAGTAACCATTAATAGAATGAGTAAATGGGCTGATGAGAATGGTTTCAAGTTTTCTGCTGAGAAGACCGAGGCTGTTTGCTTGTCCTGAAGAAGGGAAATGTTTTCCAAACCACCACTTCACATAAATGGCATACCCTTTCCTGTTCGACCGGAACCCAACTTTCTCGGTGGGACGTTTGACAACAAGCTCCCTTTCGGCAACCACATGAAGGCACTAAGACTTTAATGCGAGGAGAAACTTAACATACTAAAAGTTCTTTCACATCGCACCTGGGGCTCGAACAGGGTATGTCTTTTCCGGATTTATAGGACCGTAGTGCGCTCTACCCAGGATTATGGAAGCCTAGTTTACGGATTTGCGAAACCGTCTACCCTCAAACTGGCTGATCCCTTTCACCACCAGGGGATCCGCTTGGCATTGGGGGCATTTCGTGCGTCACCGGTAGTTAACTTGTATGCTGAATCCCATGAGTGCTCACTCGAGAGGCGTAGATTTTATTTTGCCATTCAGCACTTTCAAAGAATCCGTTTTCTTCTGCAAAATTCTGCTTATAAAATATTTAAAAACATCATCTATCAGCGCTTATATCAGGACAGAACATCTGTAACCCGTCCCTTTGCACTACTTGTAAACATTGCCACAGAAAAATGCAATTTTGATGCCCTTTCTCTTGTCCTTGAAATTCAACAAAGAACTACTCCATAGAAAGTGGCCGATATTCGTTGTAATTTGTCTTTGACCAAGCATAAAAAAGATAAGTTGACCCCAGTGTTCTCAGGCAAGAATTCCTAAGGCTCCATAGCTTCTACAATAGCTATAAGTACTTCTTTTCTTATTGCTCAAAAACCACAGACTAAGTTAGCTGTGCTGCTATCAGTCCGGGCTACAAATATTTAAAATGATTAAATTAAAATGCTTCGATATTTACTGCTGAGCTTTATGGTCTGATAACTAAAGTCAACCACAATGGCAAACATCGATATAGAAAGTCTGTTATTTTTTCGGACTCTCTGAGTTCACTCAAAGCACTCAACTCTCCAACTTCTTGGAAGCACCCTCTGCTTGTGCACCTTTGTAATGCACTTACAAAAGCACTGGTAAAGAAAATACAGATTGAATTCTGCTGGGTCCCTAGCCATATTGGCATTGATGGCAATGAGGCAGGTGACCGCCTAGCTTATGCATCTGTAGAACGGACAATTGTCTATGACAGTATCCCTGCCACTCATTATTAAGTACCACTAAAAAGGCAAATAAAATTCGCGTGGCAGTGGGTATGAGATTCCCATTTACAAAATAAACTCCATTTAATTAAACCCATCCTAAGTGGCGCAGTGACAAACACCGTGAGCGTCTTTTTGAGATAATAGTATGGCGGTTCAGTATAGGACACTCTAAGGTTACTCATCGTTACCTCCTGCATAGAACGAGTGGACCGACCTGTGGCTTTTGTTCTGAACCATTAAGTATTCTTCAAATGTGTATAGTTTGTCAACACTTTGAAGAACACCGTCGAACTTGTTTTTCCATATTTTATCGAGAACATATACCATTTTACTGGGTGATGAGCCTCTCTCCCATTCTCACAAGTTTTTAATGCTTTCGAAGGAATTAGTAATCTTCGGAAAATATGCGGGCTTCTCACTCCGATTCCCTCAGACCCTGTTCCCAGATGAATATGACACAGCAATACTTAGCTCTGGGCAAAAGGGTTTATTCACTTACTTATTGCCGGGGGGGTTTCGGGATCGGGGAACGGTCATCAGCGAGGCCGGGGGGAGAGTCCGGTGCCACAGAAGCTGCTCCAAGTCCCAGCAGTGGTCGTCCCCACCGCGTCATGGGGACGTCGTCGTCCAGGTTCGCTGTCCAGTCCGTTTGTCGAGTCCGCCACTCGACGTAGTGCCCGCACTCCCCGCGCCAGCGTCCGTGTCCCGTCGATCCCCGCGCCAGCGTCCCCCGCCGTCCGAGCTCGCCTCCGTGACGCGTTGACCTCCAAGTCGGCAGCAAGAGAGAGCCTTCCTTTGTTCGGCTTTCCCTTTTAAGACTTTTCTGGCTTTGTCCCTCCAACCGTCCAATCGGGAACCTTGCCGCGAGCTGACCCTCCGACGTCAGGGCTGGGTGAGGGGGCGGTTGCCCCGTCCCTCCCGGAGGGCTCGGACATTTCACGACAGGACGGCGGCGGAAAACCGGAAGGTCACGGGAAATGGGGGAACGCCCGGACCGGACGGCGGCGGAAAGCGCGAAGGTCACGGGGATGGAGGAACGGGGAGAGGGTCCCTACAAATATAAACACTGTTTAACAAGTCTAGTTTCGAGTATAGGTTCAATTTGAGGCTTTAGCCAGTCTGTAAAACATGTAGGTGTCCTTTACACGATGTTTCTGGCGCAGTATAGCCCCGATGCTGCTGCGCGAGAAAGAAACAAAACTAACCCCATTTACTCGCATCTTGTTATTTTTTTTAGATTCCAATTCTTTCTTTTCACTCTCACAACATGGTTTTCGCAAATTAATGTCTTGCAAAACTCAATGTCTAACTTTCCCTGATGACCTATTTTCCATTCTTGACCGAGGAGCTCGGGTTGACTGCTTCTTCCTTGACTTTTGCAAAGCGTTCAACAGAGTCTCTCACACACTCCTATTTAACTCAGTAAACTTAAAATGAACCCGAATGTTTTGTCATGGATTGAATGTCTTTTAAGTGATCATTCGCAGTTTGTTATTATCAATGAAGCTAAATCTTGTCTCAGCCCTGTAACTTCTGGTGTTCCCGAAGTGTCCGTTCAAGGGCCCCTTTTATTTCTTATTTATATTAATGACCTACCAAATTGTGTATCCTCATTTATTAGTTTATTTGCCGGCGACTGCGTAATCTACGACGAAATTACTAACCAATCTGATGCTATACTTCTTCAGGGTGACCTTTGTGCGGTATCCGAATCGTGTAACGTGTGACAAATGTCTCCTAATACTAACAAATGTAAAGCTATGAGGCTGTCTCGTGGAAACACGCCACCATCATCGTACTCAATTTGTAACGCTCTGCATGTTGTGTCGTTTTATAAACCTCCGCGTACATTGACTTCTTTATTCCTAGAATGTCTTCTGGTTTATCCAACTTCCCGAATCTTTAGTAAATATATCATTAATTGATTTATTTAGAGTGTCTTTGATAGATCAATTTTGCTAGACATATTAGGCTGCACTATTGTTTACTTTCCAGCAGTTGTGCATTGTTGACCTTTGCTCTTTACTTTTGTGTGACATTTTTTATGTTGACTTTACCAACACCCCCTGTAATACCCACTGGGTCCTGATGGTATTGAAATTAAAAAATTATAAACCGTGCAATTCTTTCGGGCAGACTCCTTTTGTCAAGCATGGCAAGCAGTCGTTGGCTCTACCAGTATCTATACGGGTCCCGGGGGGCGACATTTCTTAGCCGCATTCGGGGTGATAGATGTAAATAGACGACAGTCTGAGATAAAGGCGAGGTGCATAAACTGGCACAAAGAAAGTGACGCAATAAGGACTATGAATTGCATTCGCCGCGAACTGCTCCCTTCGCTCCTTCTACCATATGAAGAAAAAAATTTGGTTTCTGTATGTATAGACGCTTTAAACACGCGCCAGAATACAGCCGCCATTGCTGACCTTCTCGTGTTTTACCGAGATACCGAGCCACTGAAATTGGTGTGGTCAAGCCTCCACAAAGGCCAGTGCTGGGGAGAAAGACAGAATAGAATCTAAGATGGCAATAACCTGGCCTGCTATGATAATAATGAAGTGAAGTAAACGTAATAAGGGGAAACAAAAACTGAAGGTCAGTTATGGCGGCGCCCATGCACAGCTGCTGCAAAGCGCCTATATGTATTTCGGCATATCATTCTTTTTTTGCCATTTTCGCGGAGGTGTTTTGGGGATATCCCGTTACATAAAATACAAATGTAACTTAATATTTGTATTTTGACCTTTACACACTAATCTCAGTATTTATATTTCGGAATACTTGCTGGAGTTCTTCTGTTCAGCTCTGCACTTCATTCTCACGAAAAGAGACCAAGTAAAAACTTCGATCCCTCAGGTTTATCTTGTATGTGTTTTCTCCTCGGGCTAGAAGTGCAGCACATAACAATTTTCTTCGTCTTTTTTTTTTTTTTTTGAATGCCGGTTTCTAGTTTTTTTTTAGAAAACCGGAATACCTCGCCAACTTACCAGATTCACGAACGACACTGATGTGACTCAACGAAGAACGGTGGCGGCTACGGTATTCGCAACAACTTTCACGACCTATAGGGGGCGCATATGTTCCTATCAAAATGGCTCTCATATGAATGATCGTCGCGGAAGCGGGGAATGGTTCCTGAATCTTTCCAACTTGTAGTATTTCCCTTGCTGCTACCCGCCCTGGGAAATGACACAAAGCACTGGCTCTACAAGACGCAGTCATTTATTGACTGTCATCGCACCTCGTCGCGATCCCAAAAAGCGCCCGAACAAAATTAAGCGCTGTCCTTTTATTTGCGAGGGAGCGGAGCTCGTGTGGGTGATTGTACTGGCGATCTTGTGGTGAAACTAATTTTATACAAAAACACAAGTTCGCTAAAAACTCAAGTATGTCGCAGCAATCTGGGATCCCGGTCAAAGAACGCTCGTGCATAACATCGAAGTCACGCAAAATCGTGCAGTACGATTCCTATTCCGTGACTTTGATCACACGGCTAGTGCCTGATCCATGAAAACCACCATATAACCACCTCTTTATTTTACGAGAAAAATATAACCACTATGCCTTTTCAACAAAACTCATAATTTTAGAGCCTCACTGAAGGACTCACTTTCTCAAAGCCATCTTTGATTTCGCAGCCCGTCGATCATCACTTTAAAGTAGGGATACCTACCTGCAAAACTTCCGCGTACATTGACTCCTTCGTTCATATAGTCTTCGTTTCAGCTTAAGTCCAGACGTAGCCGACACTACGAGGTAACGGGACCAGTCAAACAGCGTCAAACGCTGGACTGACGGGGCCTTTTTCTGTTCGATTGGTTCAGCGATGAAAGAACACGTCGAGAAACATGGCGGACACCACGATGGTGCGCTTTTGGCGTTGTCTGCGTGGTCTCGTCTCATCAGCTCGTAGCCTAGCTGCGTCTGGACGAAAGCTAAAACGAACTATAGAAGGTCCTCTGATTGGATCCCCGCATCTTTACTAAATATGTCATCAATTTTTTTACTTAGAGTGGCATTGATAAATAACTTTTGCTACAACATATTAGGCTGCACTATTGTTTACTTTCAAGCAGTAGCATACTGTTGACCTTTGTTCTTTATTTTTGTGTGAACTTTTTTTTATGTTGTCGTTACCCACACCCCCTCCCCTGTAATACACTCTAGGTTCTGATGGCATTAAAAATAAGTTTAATAAATTGTGCAATTTTTTGGGGCAGACTTTTTTTATTTCAAGCTTGGAAAGCAGTAATTGTATTTCGGGGATATCCAGTTACAGAAAATACAAATGGACCGTATAATTTGTATTTTGGCCTTTTACACATCAATCTCAATCATCTCTAGTTCGGAATATTTGTTGGAGTGTTTCTGTTCAGTCCTGCACTTCACACTCACGAAAAGGGACTAAGTGGTAACTTTGATTCCTCACAAGGCGTATTTATCTTGTTTGTCTTTTTTTTTTCGGGGCTAAAAGTACAGCGATAAGCCGTTTACTTCGATTTTTTTTAACGTTGTCTTTACGTTTTTTTCTTTGCTGATTTTTTTTTTTTGAACAGTAATACCTCGTTTCTTTAGCCGATTTACAAGCGACACTTAATTGACTCAACGAAAAACGGCGGCGGGTATGATATTCGCAACTTTCACGACCTATGGGGGCCGCACTGGGTCCTATCAAAATGGCTGTCATCTGGATGATCGTCGCGGAAGTGATGAACGATTCTGAATCATTCCAAAGTGTATTTTTTCTCTTGCTGCTACCCGCCCTAGAAAATGACACAAAGCACTGGTTCAACAAGACGCAGTCATGTATTGACTGTCATCGCCGCTCTTAGCGACCCCAAAATGCACCCGAACATAATTAAGCGCTGTCCTTTTATTTGCGAGGCCGCGCAGCTCGTGCGGGCGATCGTACTGGCCATCTTGTGGTGAAAATGGCCAGAGATAATTTAACATGCGGGCAACCTGATCGACCTCATTGCATTCACCTTGCGCTTTGTACCACTAGGCTGTCCACACTTCTCCCCATTTCCAGAAGACGAATAAGGGCCGACACAGAAGATATTGGGGTGGCCTTCCTTCTGGGTCAACGGGAGTAGAGTTTTCGCAGACTAGCTATCACGGGTCTCACTGAACCTTCTTGTTCGGCCTTCGGACCGGCACCAGCTAGCACTGGCGGGTGAGGGTCACCAAGCGACGTTCTGCTTCAGAAGCATAAATGGATTATTGGTGTTATTATATGATATTTGCAAAAGTATGTTCACTAAGTACGTGAGATTATACAGACGATTCTGCTTGTGTTTATTACATCTGCCGCATGTTTGTAAACAATGTGGCCAAATTATGGTTTTCAGGCCAATCCCTAATAATATTTTCAGTCACGAAGATAAAAAAGTCGCGGCGTTTATTCGTCGCTTTTTCTGTACAACCAATGGGCCGGGCTAGGCCAACGTGCTTGGAATGGCGTGGTAGAAGTCCTTAAATTCTTTGACGACCGTGACCCTGAAACAGAACGACAAAAAATGTAGTCTCCGTGTGTGGGGGCTGATTCCGCGAAGTATTCACTCAACTTTAAACATCAACCTCTTCGGCGCCAAAAACAATACGGCGTGCTTTGTGGCTGCCGCGTGATAAAGTTACTTTGCCTGATTACGTACATCATTTTTTTTTTTCGAACCCGAGAGAAATGTTTGTAGTACCTTCGGAAATTTGAGCGTGCAAGTGGCAGAAAGGAGCGTATACACCAACTCGACTCTGTTACGTCACGCCGTGGTGGTGGCGCTTCGGGCGCACTTCCGGTCTTGCGTACGAGCGGATGTCGCTATGTGGGCCGGGCATCGCGGTGTTGTTTTGGAAGGAACCAGACCTCAACCTGCCTTCTCGTAAAAACGCCGCGACTGGGGCTGCACCAAATTAGCCGGGAAAGATGTCAATACAAGTTCTCACGTGTCTTCTTCCTGTCCGGTTCGTCCGAAAACTTAGATATAGGTGCCGTGAGAAGGGAAAAAGACGCCTTCAGACCACAATTGCTTGTGCGGGAAGCACTTTTGGTAGAATCTACGGATACGTGTGGTCGTCAGAATTATTTCTTTTGTTTTCCAGTATGAACGCAGGAAAACCGTCAAGTTGTCTGGACTACCCGCGGACCACGTTGAGTAGGCCGTCACGTTCAAAGGGCCGTGTTACCGTTCAAATTGTCGTCTGCTCATTCGAAGTCGTCTGCTTTTTCCAGAAGTGTCGTCTGAATGTTCAAACGACAACGGCCCTGTAGACCACACATTCACGCGGTAATTGTGATAAAACGTAAGGGCAGGCCTCTAAAGACTTTTGAATTTGAGGGATGTTTGTGGTAAGTATACACGATGTAAACAGTGCATCAAAGGCATGTTTAGCATTGTTACCGGTGGCTTTCACCGACTTGTTATGTCTGATTCACATGGTCCGATTCTGCTTCCGATTTTTAGTATTTGGAGCATCGCAGCTACCCTTCACGCTTTGGCAGCACGAGTGACATTGTGATTAAATATAGCGTGCAGAATCTCCTCATGTGAATCAGGCTTTAGCGTCCATTGTGCGGCGTTCAGGCGGAATGAATCGCCGCACGTCACATTATTTACACGAAGTTTTGCGGTGTAACGAGCCTCGTTAATCTCGCGGTTTAGACTAATGGGCGTCTAAACGCTTTAGCTATGTGGAACATTTAGGCCGTACTTTAAGGGTTCGTCCCAATTTAATCAAAGAGAATGTGGCTTTCACTGGAGAAGACCAATGTCATCGTGTTTAGGCTTGGTTTGCGACGTAGTACCGGAGACATACAACCCTCTTTTTAGTGCATATCATTTATAGGACTAGCCTCATGAATCCGTGTCCGTGGCATAAAGCCTCGATGACGTCACAATATTACGGGACACTGTGAAGGGTTTATATACTCACAAAAGCCTCGCAATGTGCCCTTGCTTTGCTCGAAAGAAAAAAAAGGAGAGCGCGAAGAGACTCTCTAAATATTAAACATTTAGAGCGCTTTTGGGAAATGCCAAAGAGACAGCAATTTTTCTTGTGTATAATACCCGGTGTTTTTGGGAATACTTATATTATTTCCTAAGTCAAAGACTGCAAAAAAGGAAAAAAAAAACAAAAAGAATAACTGCCAGTGACAACCGACATTTTAAATTGCGAAATAAACAAGAAGTTGGCGTATTTTCCGGACCGCATAGTGCGCAGGGTAAAATTTGGGGTCAGAAATAGAAGTGTTTGCTTAGTTAGAAAGTACGGACGCCGTGCATAGTCCTCGCCGGGTCGACGCGAAAATCTTCTCCTACACAGCACACCTTGCCGAATGACTGCTTCCATCGCTCACAGAAAAAAAGCTTGTATCACACATAACTTATCTTTAACATAATATTTCATTCGCAAAATTCGTCACAACTGGTCCTAATGAACAATGTAGAAAACAATTCCTGTTTGAATCCGCATCTGTAGATAATCCACCCACGGCGTAAGATATGAACTTTAAAACGTGAATAGGCGCTTTAAAGCAACGTGACGTAGACGCCGCCATATTGGTATCACGTGACCCGCGCTCTTGGAAGACTACAAGAACGCGGGAAATGCAGGGATAACGCGAATAATATTATCGTCCGCGTTTAATCGTCGCCGGTCCTGCACCTGTTGTGCTGGTGTTCATTTTAGCGCACTCCCATGCTCACTACGTTCTTCAAATAATTTTACAAATTTTGTCATTTTTTTATTTATAATGTTTTATTTTTAATTTGAACTATATTTTAATTTACTTTAACGTAAAAGTAAACTAGTAAATGTTAGGTTAATAGTTTGCCAATTAGTGTGTTTTCTGGAATTTCTGGCGTCTGCCATTTCTGGGAGTTTGTTTCTGAAGAGTTTTATTTTTCCAACCACCCTAGTTTTAAGAATTTTTGAAAGTTTTCGCAGTACTCGGTATGATTGTCATAACTAACGAACTATTTTTTTTACAGCGGAGCTGTAGTTGGCTAGGGTTCCGTGGATTTTTTATGTGCGTCAATAAAAACTCGCAACGCCCTCTCTTTATCGTAGTTCCAAGCGTTCGCGTGCCTAGCTTCCTTCCACTCTCCCGGGGTGGCTGTCCTGTCGCGCGTGTCTACTTTCCTCCAGGTGCCGGTCCCGTCGCGCGTGTCTAGTTTCCTCCGGCTACCGATCGGGGTGGCGATAGTCGTCCAGGCGAATGTATATAAAAAAACAGAAAGACAAGTTGCCGTTCATCATTTCAATTTCACTTCTCCTCTCTCGTCGTCATGAAGACGCCGCGTATAGTCCGGAATCCCAAAGATCAATGCGTCTACGAAGAGCAACCGCGGGAACGGCAACGTGAATGTAAGCGGCGGCGGCGGCGGGCGGCGGGCGGCAAACACAACCGATGAAGATCGTGCATAAATGTGTTCGTGCCTTTGTTCAAAATGTTGTCACGTCTGTGTCGTGTGCTAAGCAGCTTCGCTGGTCATCAGCCTTCACAGAGTGGAATGGCTCATAATTTTCTTTTCTAACCATTCATTCGGTGTAAGCAAATGTGAAACAGAACAGCAAAATCAGCGGTATCGATTGAAATATCTGCGGCTACGTTTATTTTCCAGCGTGTTCAAACATATATCAGGTGAACTTACTTGAAGTGGACCTTGCCGGACCTGTCGTCTGGAGCCAGCCACTGCACCACGACCCTCTTCTTCAGGTTCTTCGAGGTGTGCGTGATTCCAGAGCAGTGGCTGAATGCCCTCGAGTCCGGTCCGGTACTCCTGAAGGAGCCCACGTCCTTCTCGTCCTCGTCGAAGGCCTTGATGAGGAACCCCATGAAAGGAGAGGCCTCCGAGGACAGCGTCACTGCACACGAAAAGTATGCTTAACCCTCACTGTGATATGCCTTTGAAAACACTTCAGATATCACAGTGTACAGTAATGGTTGTAGAGCAGAGTCTTGCCGAGCCAGAGCATCCGGGTCGGTTATAATTTATTGCACAAAGAAGCCCGCGATTGAGAACATACGTGTAGACCTTTGCAAAAAGAGCTCTCTGGCCGCCGCCATTTCGTGATTCGAGCGACCCCTATCAGCCAGAATTTTCTGCCACATGCCTGAGTTGTGGAAACCCGTTCAGCACGACTCCCCACCTGTTTTGGGCATTCGGAGTTCGCCAGTTTTTCTCGTAAGGTTTTTCTTTATTTGCCTGTTAAGGATGCTTACCCTTTCTTTGTTATCTTCCACTGTGAGAACCAGGGAATACGAGGGCTCGAAGCCTGCTCGGCCTTCGCAGGAAACGAGCGAAGAAAGCGAACGTCAAGTAGTCAGCGACGCCGGCCGTTCGACGTTCTTCGAGCCTTCCCGGCTATGTTCCGGGTCTTCGCGAAAAATAGCTGACAGGGTTGGGTTCGAGGTAGGGGGACGGAATAATCACGTTCGTTCATTTGCTTTGAAGCTGTGGAAAACAGCAGCTCTCTTCTACATGTGCCCCAAAACACACCGGATTCCGTCCGATCGTCGTGAAGTGACTATCGTCGACACTGTATATTGGATATGCTGTGTTATTTGAGACCTTTCTCAAATCATGTTCGGATAACGCGGCACCGTGGGGTACGTACAATATATGTTGTTCGATTGATGTGACTCGTTGAATTTCATTTTCTGAGCGGGGAATATCCATGCAGGTCGGATATCCAGTGTTGTCAAATATTTTCGAAGGTTAAGACCTTTGTAGATTGACACGGCTGAGTGTATTGTGCCGTAAAAAGATCAACCTAATATCAAACAAACATTCCACTTGCATTTGTTCTGTCGCGCACGGACTCACCAAAACAGCTTTCATTTCTTTGTTTTTGTTCCCAAAAATATTACAATGCATTCTTAAAAACCCCCAGAAATTCTATTCACCATAGAACAGAAAATAAAAATAAAACGCGGCAATTTAGCATCCCCTAGCGTCCGGAAGTGCGCCTACGCAGGCTGCCACAGCCCACTGACCCGAAAACCCACAGCCCAGCGCAGTCGGACAACATTGAGGTACCCTCTCCCTGTCCCTCCCAGTCGGACAACATTGACGTACCCATTTCGTCGCAGAACGACGAAATGGCGGCGTTTGAATTTGGTGACAGCCGTTAGTAATTGAATTTAAAGACAGGAAAGTATTTGTACAGGAAAGTATTTGTGATCTTCGTGGCAAAGGAATATATATGTGATCTTGGTGTGTGATCTTCGTGCGTGATCTTCGTGCGTGATCTTCGTGTGTGGTGGTTCGTCAAGTTGTTGGTGGGTGGCTATTCGTTTGACAAGATGCCCAAACGCTCGGGACAAGTCCAATGCGGAGACTGCGGGAAGTGGAGGAAGCTGAGCGAGACGCCGTTCACAACGCTGGAGGAGGCAGGGGATCAACATTTCCGATGCACACGCTGTTTGGACGCGATTCGGGAGCTATTTGAAACCGCCCTAAAACGCGAGCGAGCGGAATGGGAAAAAGTTAAGGCTGTGTGGAACAAGGAACTGGAGAAGGAAATAACAGCCAGAATCGCGGCAGAGACGAATATGACAGAAATACAGATTGAAGAAACCAAGAAAAGGGAACAAATGGAAAAGGAAATAACGAGGATCAGAGCGGAGATGGAAGACTGGCGGAGAGGGAAGAAAGATCGAGCAACAGACCAACAACAGGACCTAGAAGTCCAGCGGAGCAACAGAGAAGAAACGGAGGCACCTGGTGAAACCAGCACCCAACAAGTCAACACAGCGGCAAATGTGGAGCAAGAGAAAGCTGCAGAAAGGACGACAGATGCGGGACAACAGAGCCTAGAGAGTACGCTATCCTCGAGGAGTTCGGACGGAGTGCGAACCGACAAACGGAAACATGTGGACGGAGCAGAAGAAAAGGGTGACGCGACAGCTGGCTTCCAGCGTCCACCCCAGGGTGTGACGAGAGAGACGATTGTAGTCGGAGACGACAACGTGCCTTTTTTCGCACGCGCGCTCGACAGGGAAGTAGGCGATAGCCGACGGCTGGAGGTGCTGTACAACAGGGAGGCAACAGCAGAGGTGGCCGAGAAACTAATGGAAGATTATGAGAGTCAGGCACGAAAGGTACGCCGACTATATGTGCTCCATGTTGGCATCAAGGAATTGCTGCAAGGAAGGAGGCCAGAAGAGATTGTGGACCATCTCAGGAACACATGGTCGAAACGAAGTGACGTCCTAGCCATCTGTGCAGTGCCTGAGGTTGCAACTAGGGGAAAGGCGGTTCAGGCTGCAGCCATGTCACTGAATGTGAAGTTGGGAGACCTCTGCCAAGAGCTGAGGGCAACATACATCAACCTCAGCAAGGCCCTGTACCATGAGGACATGACGACAGATGGACTGCACTACAGTCAAGAACGAAGGAAGGTAGCAGACCGCCTAGCCCGGGTGATAAGTCCTTTTTTAGGTACGCGCAGACGAGGCAGAAGTGTGAAACAAACACAGCGGACCAGTAAACAGAGTCAAGGAAGCAAACACCAGGAGACAACAACGCGAGGCCGGGAGATACCGAACCAGACGTTTCACTCCAGCTGGCTACAAACTGCAAAACCGGTACGTCCACAGCGGTGCAGTCCAGGCGACCAAGAAGAGCGGCAAAACGAGGCAACGTCACAGACAGAGAAAACGTTGCCCACCCACCGCCCACAACACCCAGCAGAGCAGAGCTTTCCACAGGCCAACCCCTTCGCAGGGCTCCCTCCTCCACCTCTACTGGAACCCACACACCCCCAGCAATGGGGTCCCCAGCCACCAGTGCTAATGCAACGGAAACCCGAGGTAGCTCCTTTCTCCCACCTGTTTTCAATGGTGGCACACATGGTAAACTGCCAACTGGGGCATGTCCTGGGTCGCCAACCAGCATAGGCTTTCCTCTCGACAGAGGGAGAAAGGGTGATCGACGGATGAAGAGGTCACAAAAGCGAAGACGAACACGCCGAAACAGAAAGGTGGCGAGAAAAGGAACGAAGGTGGCTTTCCTAAATATGCAGGGAGGACGGGGAGAAGGAAAGTGGAACTAGGTCGCAGTCATGATGGACAAAGAATAAATCTCTATCTTTGGGCTGGCGGAGGCTCATCTACGAGGAGAAGAAGGTCCACACATTTTCCCAGGTCTGGTTTGGGAGGGCTGTAACAGGCAAGGTGAAATGAGGAAAGGAGGTGGAGTTGGATTCCTCTTCCGAGACAATGAACAATGGTCCAGAACAAAAGTGGAGTGCCGTGAACATATGTGGATGAGGGGCACAGTGAAGGGAACACCTCTAGCAGTTGCAGTGGTGTACTGGTGGACAGGGAAAGGATCGAAGGAGACGAACAAAGAAATGGCCAAGTGCTTGAATGAAGACGTCCAGGAGATGAGGAACCATGGAGATGACATAATTCTCCTGGGGGACTTTAACGCACATGTTGAGGAATTGGACGGTAGGAGGGATGGAAACGGCCAGTACCTACTTGACTTGATAGAGACCAATGACTTGGTACTTGGAAACACACTGAGCACATGTGAGGGAAAGTACACCTGGGTATCCGGAGACCGAAAGTCATGCATCGACTACGTCCTCATGTCCCCGATGATAAGTAGAAAACTGGTCAGGGTTACCATCGACGAGGAGGGTGCGGTCAGTGTTGGCAGCGACCACAACAGAATCTTGGCTATCTTCGGAGGACCGAGGACCACAGGCGCTACACGTAACTTGCCAAGGAAGCGAGCTCTACGAGAGAACGAGACTGAACAGATTGCCCGTAAGCTAGAAAAGGTGGCAAACAGATACATGACCTATGAGAGCATTGTGAATTGCATTAGCATAAAAATTAAGAAGATGAAGATCGGCAAGGGCATGTCAACGAGGAGGGAATTAAAAAGCTGGTGGCACCCGGAAATCAGACAAGCCATCAACATTCGCCAAGAGGCCTGCAGGTCTCATCGGGCAGCGAGAGAAAGGAAAGTGAAAGAGGAACTTTGGGAGAAGTACAAAGAAACCAAGCTAAAGTGCAAACAAGTGGTCCAAAGAAGAAGAAGGGCAGTGGGGAGGCATACACTGCAGGACTTAAAGCGAAGCGGAAGAGCAGCACCCAGAAAATTCTGGAGGCAAGTGAAACGCCTAGGAAGGCCAACAACG
Source organism: Ixodes persulcatus (assembly GCA_013358835.2). Lineage (NCBI taxonomy): Eukaryota > Metazoa > Arthropoda > Arachnida > Ixodida > Ixodidae > Ixodes > Ixodes persulcatus. The sequence continues at coordinate 143,047 of JABSTQ010003286.1, forward strand.
ACAATACAACACCTGAAGAGTCCACTGACCCTGGAAATCGTCAAGGACGAGGAGTGTCTCAGCTTGGTGTCACAGACTGTGGCCAAACTGCTCCAAGAGGAGGCACACCTAGGGGACCCACGATATGAAACGACAGCTAGCACAGGAGGGTCAGCACAAAGGCAGAGCAACACCACGGGGGAAGGGACCCCGGAAGACTCTGACTTGCTGGAAGAACCATCGAAAGTGGAAATGCACAGAGTCCTTCAGAACATGCAAGCGGGCACAGCCATGGGGCCGGACAGGGTGCCGATGAGCGTCTTGAAGAAAATGGGACCCAAGATGAAGGAAGCCCTCCAAGGTGCACTTGGAGATGTCCTACACGGCAGAGACATTCCTAAGAATTGGAGACACGGGAGAGTGAAGCTCATATATAAGGGAACGGGAGAGAAGACAGACCTGACAAACTACCGGCCCATTACTGTGACCTCCACAATGTACAGGGTCGGCATGCAAGTCATAAGACGCAGACTGCAAGGCTGAGCGGAGCAGAAACATGTACTGGGCGAGCTCCAGAACGGCTTCAGGAGTGGCCGACAGCTCGAGGACAACCTGTATGTGCTGACCCAAGCAATTGAGATTGTACAACAGGAGGGGAGACATCTATGGGTGGCTTTCTTGGACATTAAAAAGGCCTATGATTCAATCTCCCACTCAAGGCTCTGGTGGGAACTGACACAGATTGGAGTGCCAGGTTCAGTGCTTGAGCTCCTCCAGGAGCTGTACAGGGACACAAAGGTTGTGGTGGAATGGGAGGGCATGAACACGCAACCAATCCCAGTGACAAGAGGCTTGCGACAAGGATGCCCCCTTTCCCCTTTCCTGTTCATGTTATATATGTCTAGATGGGAGGCAGAACTGGAGGAGTGTGGGAGAGGCCTCAACCTGTCTTACATGGAAAATGGGCAAATGGTGAGACAGCATCTTCCAGGACTATTTTATGCGGATGATCTGGTGCTGACAGCGGGCACCTGTGAAGAGATGCAACAGCTGCTGGACATATGCACAAAACAAGGGGACAGACTGGGCCTGAAGTTCAGCTCCCGTAAGTGCAAAGTGCTGAAGTGGGGGCCTACAGAGAATGTAGAGGGGGCTTTGGACACACCGCTTGTACTGCAGGGGGAGACTGTGCAGTGTGGCACGGAATACAAGTACTTGGGTGTACACCTGTCCACGGGTAGGAACTACATCCAAGCACACGAATCGGCTGTCTGGGCAAAGGCCATGAGGGGAAAGGGAGTGCTGGCAGCAACGTCCATGTGGGCTTTCGACCGCTACGAGGTTGCTCGTAGCCTGTGGAAGATGGTGATGGTGCCCGGACTGACGTTCGCGAATCGGGTGCTGTGCACGTCGTCCCAGACTCGGGAGTTCCTAGAGGTTCGACAGCGGGAGGCGGGGCGGATGGCACTCGGGGCACACAGGGGGACTCCAAACGAAGGGGTGCAGGGGCACCTCCGGTGGTCTGCCTTTGAGTCGAGGGAAGCGGTGGCTAAGCTGGCTTACGAGAGGCGTCTGTGCGGCCTCGGAGAGGAGCGATGGGACAGGAGGGTGTTTAAGTACCTCGTGTACAGGAGTGTAAACACGCGCCTGACCAGCGGGTGGCCAGGCTCGCGGGGAAGTATGAGGTACCACCGACCCTGCTGGACGGCCGGCCGCTCCGAGAGGGGGTTACGGGCCTCCAGAAGCACGTGCAGCAGGTCGAGACGCGAAGGTGGACGGAGTCGGCCACACGAAAATCATCAATGACTGTGTTCGCGGCCTCGAAGCGGGCGATCGAGCGGGAGCAGCTGTACGATGACTCCAGGGGCAGCAGCTTGCTTTTCGAGGCACGCACGGGAACCCTCAAGACCAGGCTGTGGAGATCGCGATATGACACTGGGGCCCCAATCGCCTGCGTCGCCTGCGGAGCAGCAGAGGAGACAACCGAACATCTGGTGCTGCAGTGCGGGGCCCTCAGCCCGTGCCCCCAGGTGAATCATCTGCCGGACGCGCTGGGCTTCCGGACGGCGGAGCGGGGAGATGACGGCGAGGAACACGTCGAGACCACCATGCGCCGACTAGAGCAGTGGTGGGAGATTTCCTGGCGGCTGTGGAAGAGGGAGAGGTGAGCTGGGCCGGACGTGCAAGCACAAGCCGGACAACCGATTTTTTCCACCCAAGTCGACCTGCCCCACACCGTGGACCCGACCGAAGTTCCAACAGAACAAGAACTCGGCTAGTCTTGGCTGGAAGCCAGGCTGAGCAAGCCTTTTTTTGGCAGGCCTTCGCCGGAATTTCCGGCGAGCGGCCACCCGTTACAAATTGAACGCCACTAAATCCAAATCCAAATCCAAATCCAAACCAGGGACGCGCGCTGTAAATCGCTTCGTTGGAAACTGCCGCTGAAAAGGTCTATAGAAGACAAGCTCGGAGTACAAGTGCCATAAAATGATGTTCTAAGTTCCTCTCGGTTCCAAGTATACTTTCCGCATCTCTCGAGTCTCAGTAGCACGACACGTCAATTAATTTTATTACCACGAAAGTTTATTTATTGTGAGAAACGTGTTCCTTTATAATGTGGTCACAGTCTGAAAGTCATTGGCACATTTAGGAGGTTTTCGGGGCGTCGAAAAGCCTTTCAATACCGGACTGTTTTTTAAAGTATATGCGCTTCATTACAGTTTATTATTTTAAGTTTATCTACTTTATTTTGTAGTCAAAATTCAAGATTTCAGTTATTTGGATTACGTATATGTCAAACAACAGATTAACTCTCAATGCTAAGCGCATTAGGATACTCTGGCCATGTTTGCATCTCGAATATCCAGCTCTCTTTTATAAGACGATCACCTGCTTAATAATAATGACAGTGAGAACATTTCTTATTATTCTTTAAAGTCACGTTGATAGAAGTGGCTTCTTTCCTGGAAGAAAATTAATGTCTACAACTCTCTTTGCACGCTCAATTACGAGCCAAGTAAACCACGATGCAAACAACTGGCTTCATCTATTTCCAGTACTTCCTATATCCGTCGCTGTGGACGCAGATTCAATTCGTGATGACGCGGACTGTCTTCCTTGGAGTTGCATAATCACTAATTAATGATTGAGTAAATGTTGAAATTTAGTTACTTGTTAAAGTGCGCAGAGCTTTACAGAAAACAAAATCCAGTTTCTGTTACATTCTTTTACCGTTTAGTGCTACGAACGTGTATTATACTTGGGAAGGAGACGTGCTCATTATTTTAATCGACTGGTGCAGTGCGTTAATACGGTCGCAAAACCACTTTTAATATCGTGTATAGAATTTATTTAGTCAAAAACGTAGAATGGGATATTCCTTAGTGCTTCATAGACACCCCAGTGCACATTCGTGAAAGTATTCACACAGCAGAAATATGTCTTTAGAGGCCCCTACCATATTCAAAAACTCCTTCGTTTTTCGTTTGTTTTTGTTTTATTTCATTTGCAATATCCTCCAAGTGCCCCAGCCCGCGCTAAAAAAATCATGGGAACGGTGTTCCTTCAGCGCGTCAGTGATCGGTATTTTCGACCCTATCCTTGGTTACACAGCGTTCGAGCGTAATTAGGAGTCACCCTGAAGAAGCGCCTGATATACCCCAATGACCTGTCATATCGCTTTTAAAATATCTCCTCAATGTCAGCGTTTTTTATACTGTGCATGCTGTCCAACCTTCAAACTGGGTGGGTTGCAGAAATCTCTTACATTATTCTCATGCTGATATTTAGTTAGAAACGCTAAAAATGCTATAAACAGCCCCGCGGACTCCGAGCTAAATCCTGGTTTTTGTTGTTGTGAATTATCGGCTTTTTAAGCAATTCCTGCTCAAACAACAATCATGAGAATGATAATATTGTAAGAGATTTCTGCAGCTCAGCCAGGTTGAAAGGTGGATCGCATGCGCAGTATCAAAAATGCTGACGTTGACGAGCAATTTTAAAAGTGATATGACACGTCCTTGGGGTAGATCAGGCGCTTGTTCAGGGTGACTTCGAATTACGCTCAAGAACTGTGTAACCATGGAGTTCGTCGATAATTACCGGTGACTAAGGAGCTGAAGGAACACCGTTCCCATGATTCCTCGAGTGTGGGCTGGGGCGCTTGGGAATATAGCAAATGGTATATTGAGAACGCGCACCTGTGATGACATCGCCGGGCTTGTAGTCTTTTTTGTTTTGGACGAGACGGTAGCCCTCGGCGTGACCCTCAGCGGCGCTCTTCGCAATGTATCCGTGATACGGAAAAAGGTGTGCGCAGGCCTCGTCGTCAGCTCCGTCCGGGTGTCCCGCGCAGATTCCAGCAGACAGGAAGACCAAGACCAGCGACATTGCTACCTTCAGCGCCATCATGTTTCTGCAGTGCAAGAGAAACGCTTCTATCGGAAGATGGGAAAATACAAAACAATATGACACATGACTAATGCAACTAACGTCCGTTCAGATATGATAGGTAAGGTAGTGGTTAGTCTGCACCTGACGTCGTACAAGTAAATGAAATTGTGCGTAACACGACGCTGGTTGCCCGAACAAAGAACCATTTTGTTTTAAACTTTCATTTCAAACTTGAAGGCTCCAATAAACCGATCACTGGAGAAGGACGTGCTAACATCGAACACCATTATAAGCGCTAAATGTTGTTGGCCAAAGCAGTTTTGATGTAAAATCTAAGAAAAAAATGACTAGTCGATGTCGTGTTTGCGCTAGGGGTGTTGCGTAGTGTAGGTTTATCGACGACAAAGATATAAACTTTTTTACGTTGAATTCATGGCTCCTTAATGTGGTACACTGTTCCTCCTTTTGTTATTGGATACGCTGTTTCTAGGGCTCAAAACCGACCAAAAATGGGTGCTTTGTTCATAAATGCGCGGTATACAAACGCGAGAAAAACAGAACCACCTTTATAGAGTCGACAAATGATATGGGAAAACAATATGTACGTTTTCAACAACGTCCGAAGAGGCAGGTTTTAACATCTCGAACGTCCTGTTGTCGCCTGTCATTGACGTGGATGGAAAGGTAAAATATCGCTGCATTTGACAATGTGCATAGGCCACCTCCTCTTGTCCTGATTATTCCACAGATTCTGCCCTTTATGTATACTGCTGGCTCACGCTTACGTCACCTTGCGTGTTGGAGAATGGGCATACATAGGAATTGTGGCGTATATGGCTTCTCATTTTTGACAGCCGATAGGCTAGATTTACCTTTATCCAAATCATTATTATTCTTAACAAACATCACTGACCTAATAAAGCTTCTATCATACCTCGAGTGTCTCTTCGTAAACGACTGCGTCATTTACAGAGCCATCAAAGCACCAGATGACCATAGAACACTTCAAAGTAACCTGAATATAAATGAACAGTGACGTAACAATTTGCAGATGAGCCTAAACATGAAAAAGTACAAGTTACTAACATTTACTCGTCGAACCACCTCGTCTAACTTTTCTTAACCCCTAGTTATCAAATGCGTTGGTCACTGCACATCGCATAAGTGCCTAGGACTTCACCTCACCAGCGATCTCTCATGGAACAAAAACGTTAACAAGGTTGTTTTAAAAGCTAACCGCACACTTGGATACTTAAAGCGTAACCTCAAACTCTGTTCGACCAAAGTCAAAAGGCTCGCCCACACAAGCATAGTTTTGTCCCAACCAGAATACGCATCATCGATTTGGTCACCATTTGAAAATTATCTCTCTAACGAACTAGAAAACATTTTAAACAGTGCACTAAGGTGCATTCACTCGGAGTACTCTTCCTATACCAGTATCACTTCACTTCGTTTTCGGGCTGATCTCCAAAAACTTTCTTTTAGTCGAAGGCTCTCCAGACTTGCCCTTCTTCATAAATTATATTATCACAATCCGCCGATGAAAATTGCCTTTCTCAGCGCCACAAATCGAATTTCTACTAGGGCTGACAATGTGTGCAAAATCAAATTCACCCACACTTCATCCTTGTTTTTCGCAAATTTCACGCTACCTCTTGCTATTCACGATTGGAATTCATTACCCAAAGACATTGTAGTAGAAATGAACACCCCTACGTTTTGCGAACTTATCAATGTTTTTGTTGGATCAAAAGAACGAGTTATAAATTTGTGCAGTGATTTGCAAACTTGTTATCGCCATTTAACATTTGTACCACGTTTTTCTTTTTTTAATTTTCTTATTGTTTTTTTATGTTCACTCTTGTGTTTAAACAAGTGTCTTCTTACTCTCCCTTGTGTGATACCCGGGCACGGGTCTTCAAGGTAACTAAATGAAATGAATAAGAAGAAGAAGATAGATGGTGTTATGGAGAATTTAGCAACCTTGAAATGGAGCCGGCATTCTGAAATGAAATGAAATAAACCTCGAACCTCAGAATGACATGTGCTCTGCTAAGCTCTGGTAGCTTTTTTTTTTTCTTTTTTTTTTGTGCGCAGAATTAATTTTTTTAGAGGCAAAAAGAAAAATGTTGCGCTAATTTTTCTTACCGCGCGTACTATATTTCGCTCATATTTTCCTAACCCTGCGAGCCGAAGCAAAAATCAGTGCGAGCCAATCAGGGCCATCCAATGTGTCACGTAACGCAAGACCACTTGAGCTCGAATCATGACTTGAGTTTTACTTCACACATTAGAGGAACAGATTTGGTGAGAAATAATCGTAGCTTAGGACTTTAATTATATGAAGGGATCATTTACGAAGCAGGCTTTAATTTTGAGCTTACCTGTCTGCAAAAGAGCGGTGAAAACAAGCAGATATAATGCCGGGGTGCTGAGTGACTTAGAACTTCGGCAGTTTCCAGCTCTTAAACCTTTATGCAAGTTTGATCGTGGTGACAAAGACTGAAGCTCATAATGTGGACAGGCCTTCCAGGGAAGAAGAGAAGTGCGTCTGAACGGCACCGCCTACCGGATATTCGGTCTCATTTCAATTCTGACACACGCCATGAGATGGCGTGTGTCAGAACTGTTACAGCCGGCTGTTACAGCTGTTACAAACCTGTTACAGCAGGCCGTTACAACCGAACGTTACAAAACTCTAAAAATAGGGTGATAAAAACACATTATGTCTTAATAAAATTTGAACACTTTTTATCACTCGCTGCATGATGGCGTAGCGTAGATAATCTGCATCTCGCACACCAAGGCTACTTGAGCATGGATCTAGGTAAGCCGACTTTTTCATGCGTAAGCATTAGTACCCACATGACAGCGAAAAGCTGAGGGTGTCCGTCTGCGGACAAAACAGTGGAAAGGGAAGCGCGCCGCTTAGAGAGGAGTTTGTTTATACCCAGTCAATCGGAGTTTGAAAAACAAACAGCCCTCGTATCTATTCACTTGGGAAACTAGTTTCCAAGGCGACTTTACCTGTCTGCAAAGACGAGGCGACAAACTCGGATGAGAGCCAGGTTGCAACGGGACCTAGCACTAAGTTGGCAGTCGTTGCCTTTTATGTTCAGATTTGTAGCCTAATCAGGTTCTTAGTGAGTTACGTCAAGAGGTAGCCAGACCTCTTTAATCGTATGATTGATAAGGCATTTTTTTGTTCCAAACAAGATTTGGGCCTGTTGCTTTAGTATGTGTAATCTGAAGTATTCCTCTAAACGCAGGAGATTATCTTTTTGGTTGCACCATGTTTCTGCAAGGAGCTTTTTTATATTTTGTAGCTGTGTGCAAACTGTCGGAAGCCATCTAAATTATTTGGTTGCGCACACTTCATGGCATAAGTGCGTTTTTTGTTTAATTCCTGCACGTCAAGCATGGCTCAAAAGCAATGGGAAGGTGTGGCGACGCGCTCTTTGTAGAAAGCGCGTTGTCTTTCAAGTTTTAGCTGCTACTTAGTTAAAGAACTTACATAACCAGGGGATTAGCCCCTATATTATATCTGTAGTAAAGTGTAAATTTGTACTATATGTACAAATTACCAATATATAGTACTAGTGCACAACAATAGAGTACTAGTACACAAAAAGTGTACTAGTACTATATATTATATTCCTCTGGCCGTAAAAATCAGCTGCACAGACCGCATTAGCGTACATTTCAGGGATGTTTTAAAATAAATCTTTGAATTAAAAGCAAACACCATGTATATAATTTAAATATTCATGTGCACATAAGTATGCAGATACCTATATATCCTTATGAGATGTTAGGTTCGAGTCTGTTTCAATATCGGGTTAATAAAAGTTTAGAAGAAGTTTTCTTTTTTTACTGTCTTACATTTTGTCCACTTTTTTAAAAATTCAAATCTTCCATATTTTTCTTCTGTTTTAAATTGTGAGATTTTAAATTATTTGGCAAAACCAACCTGTATACACTTTTTAAAACATATTTTTTAATTCTTCTTTTACTTCTTTTTTTTTACATGCCCAGGGACCCCGATCGACGGTCAAGGAGCAGGCAGGGTTAGGCCAAATTCACCGGGCCTTGAGCGCTTTCTTTGTAGACTGTTCTACCTCCAGGATTCCCGCAAGAACACAGCTGAAAAAATAATTTTGCTTCAAAGACCATCTCCTGCATTCTGGCGCAGTGTCAGAGAGATATGGGAGTTGCCAAGCATTACCGACTGCATTGCAGTTGGCAGGTGACAGGGTTTGTAATTGATGCGATAGTATACAGTCTTTGCGAGTTGCACGCCGAGGAGCAAATTTCAGGCGAGCTTCTAGCTCAAAAGATAGTTGACCAATTGCAGGGTTTTCATATAAATCCGACAAACACTCGCCGGTAAAATTTTCGTCAATTAGGATTTATCCGAAAAAACTCAGAATTTCGAGGTCAGGATGATAAAATAAAAAGCAATATAACTAAATGAAATTGGGGTTTTGTGAAAGAAATTTGTGAAAGCATAGGGTCGGTGGACCTGAGAAGTTGAACCTTATGTTTCCTTTGAAATCTCTGACTATTGACAAACAGGTTTACTATAAATCTCGTAAACGTTCGTTCTGAACTTAGGGCCGTTGCACTTCTGAGTCACGGCAAAAGCCACTGTTCCGGTTTCCAGTTTGGAGCATACTATTTCTGCTTCTTAGAATATTGTTATAACAAAGCTACAGACTTGTTGGTTTCATAAAAGGGGGCAGGGCTGCTGGAGTTTCCATTCTCACCACCGACTACCTTCACCGGTCTTTAGTAATTTCAAAGTGTTGACGGTTATTGAAGCAATACTTTCTTGCAAGATTTGTCGATAAACAGTTACTATTGCCGGCGCCGATTCTAAATGGAGCCGCAGAAATATCATTCGATGCAGGCGAGTTCTTATGAACCAAGGGTACGTTCCTGTCCGTATATTTTTAAAGCGATAGCTTTAAGGGCGACATTTTGCAGAGATTTCGAGGTTGTCGGCTGTTGTCGCAGCTATGGAAAACCCCTTCTCTGCGATCTTGGCGCGAGGCCAGGGAAGTCGGTCCTTCCCGTTGGCCGCGCCGCGCGAACCCCGAAAAGTGGGGAGCGCCGGCGTCCCGCCAGTAACGGCGCGATGAAGGGAGTCTTTCTGTCGTCTGCTTCAAACACTTGTTTTCAAACATTACTCGAGTTATACGAAAACCCAATCTGGCAGTATCCAGTTGCTAAGGGTAATGTTGGATGGCTTTATAAACTACCCCTGCGCTTACCCACTTCCTTCACGGATCACTGAGCACTCGTGGCGGTCATCAGTGGCGTCCACGACGCCAACCACGACGGCAATGAGAATTAACCACGTCACACCTTCGCCCACAGGTACGTGACGACACCATTTCGTACGGATTGCACAACCATGCTACAGCTATCGCTTTTACTCCTTCGCACAATCCGAGCGTTTATTTTTATTGTAAATTTAAAATACTGCAAACCGAGTAAAATTACATTTCGAATTTAAGATTAAAACTTGGAATCTGGAAAAAAATCCTCCGAGTACCCCCGATTTCTTTGCGAAAAATAAAGTTGGCGAAACGATCTCCATATTTCACCAAAAACAAAATCATCTTCGCAACACAAAATCCTACTGATAAGGAAGAGAGAGAGAGAGAGTCGGTCCTAATGTTTCAGTATCAGAAAGTACACGCCAAAAAGATGGACTTCTTTTGTTGACAGGAACATGCTAGGTGTTTTATTTTGAATGCAGGTTGACGCCGGTCCCAACGCCACATTTGTTTAAATGCCGAACCAGGCGGCACGCTTTTCACGCTGAGTTGAGAAAACGTCTTTATTTAATTCCATGCTCTCCACGCGTGACAGCGTCACCTCGCGTTGGCGCCCGTCACTCCGTGCCTACATCTCTCCCTGCTGCGTATAGACCCCTCGCAAAAATCCCAAAAGGCCGCGCGCGTCACGCGAGGAATTATGGGAATCCTCGGTGCGCCCCTCCCCTTGTGTTTCCTCCCGCTGCCACGTGAGGATTCGCGAGCAGGCGGAGGCAGCCAAGGCAACAACGCTCGACCAGCCGAGTCGGACGAGAACGCGGAAATAGGGGAGAGGGTGTCGCGTTGGCCAGTTTGCGAGGCCGGCCCTTTATCGACCCTCTTCATTGTTCCGGCGCCGTCGTCTGCTACACCAACGCTTTGTCGAAGCTACTGGGACCCTGCCACGGTTGCGGTGCAAAATAAGTGTATCCAGTGACACTGCAAGAGCAGAAGCTCTGTCAAGTTATGTCCATCGCAACAACGCAGACGAGACTCGACCTGGGTACCACAGGCAGCACAGATACGGCGCGACGCCAACCATCCCGGCGGATGGCCGAGATGGCGAATGGCTGCGACAGCTGCTGGCGCGCGGACTCACGCGCAGTCGCAACGAGAAGGCTCGTGATCTGTACCGAGGGCTCCCCAAATCCCCTGCCCTCGTGGCACTGTACGTAGTGCAACAGGTCTACCTTGTTGTGAGTGACCTCGAGCGACGAGCTCCGAATTTGACACAGGCGAAGCGCGTGAAAAAACGCAATATGTGATTGGCCCTTAGAGGAATGAAAACTCCGGTAATATCGTACAAACGTCTTTTCTGGCGTTCCCGGGGGGATCGGTGGCCGAGTGGTCTAGCGCACACCAGCTCGGAGCACGTGGAGTGAAAGCTCGCGCTGCAGAACCCAGGGATCCTGGGTTCAATCCCCACCCCTGCCCGTTTCGATCTGGATGAGCATCGTACCGGCGTGCGGTCGTGTATCACTACTGCGTGGTGCACGTTAAAGACCCCAGGCTAGCGGCTGTACTGCACTGGCTAAATTGCTCATATACAGCGAGTGACTCGTCGCAACTTTAAAATGGCTGACCAACGACTCGCTGTATAAATATCCACACAACCCCAATTATTATTATTATTATTATTATTCTGGCGTTCCCCCTGCACTTTCACGGGATAAATGGCGTCAACCACTGCGCAACATGAACTTATATTGCATTTTTTGTATGCAACGAATCGCACGAGTTAGTGTGGCCGACGTATTCTGAGAATGCATCTGGATTTGTTGATCTCAAGGCAGACGAACACCTTTCAAGCACCTCACATGATCCCCGCAGACTTGTGTTCGTTCCTTGAAATATTTACTGCATTACAAGCTAACCAGCCTTAAAAGTAATCATTGGCCATTGCTTGTTTAAAAGAGCGACAAGAGAAGACTCGTTTTCTTGTCGCGCTGTTTTAAACCAGGATGCTCATCAGCAAAGTGGCATTCCTAATTACTTTCGTAAAGACTAGCTCGTAAGTCTACTCGTGGTTCTTTCTCAAGAAATAAATCAACACTACATATTGTATTACATTACTTCTTCCAATTTCCACATCACCACTGTAAAGTGAAGTTTCTAAAAAAGGAAAACCAAGTTACCGGGTGTACTGCACAGGCCCCATAGTTCTCTTGCAGAACCAAAGCGATCCTAGCGGCCAGATCCCTATTGGAAAATCTTGATGACGGAAAGATGCTGGAAAAACCTCATACAAGCGTAACCGTAATATGGGACATCCTATACCAGCGAAAAGGCGGCTCCAGCATAATGGATTAATGCGGAACGGGCGGAACCATACAAGCGTATCGTATTATGGGACATTCTATACCAGTGGAGTGGAATATTGCGGAACCATCTAGGCGGACGGAACAATACAAGCATAATATAATATGGGACATCCTATACCAGCACAAATGCGATACCAGCATGGTGGAGCCATATGGCTTCACCAAGGTGGTATCGCCTTTTCACTGTTATACAGGGCGATTTTTTTAAGCTTTACATATTTGTTTAAAAAGGTCGTGAAAGCTACACTTCTGTGGTTTGGGCAGGTTGGTTATACGGCCAGGGGTACGTAGTATAGGGGCCTAGTCGTAACGATCAGTCGGATAATTAAATACAATTTGTTAATTAACTTTTTAATTACTGAAAATAAACACATGGTTTCAATTAGAAACTTGATGAGAGTCATCGAAAACCACTCAATCAACTTTTTTTTAAAAGGATATAACGCAGGGGTAGCATTTTACGCGTTCTGTAAAAACGCTTTATTTGGATGCGTTTCTAGGTTTCGGTTTCTTATCGGAGCGCATCTCTGCGCCTACGGTCCTTTTCCCCAGGGGTTTAGTCGCGCAACACAAGTGTGCCCTGCTTCCCTCCATTCTACGCGGGAGGCGAGGAGGTGGCTTCGCACTGCAGCCACTGGTCAGCAGAATCGCAGGTATAAAGATGCGCTCTGATAAGAAACAGAAGTCTGCAAACGCGTCCAAATTAAGCCTTTTTTTTTAGAACGCCGTAAAATGCTGGTTCCGTCTTATATATTCACGAAAAGGGTTGATTTAGTGTTTTTCGATGATGCTTAGTAACTTTCTAATTGGAATTATGGGTCTATTTTCACTAATTAAAAATTTAAGGAACATATTATACTTAAAGGGAAGGTAGAGTGGTTTTGTATTTGAGGAAACACATTTAAATCTTCTTCATTTGATCTCGAGAATCTCAAATATCAAAATTATTTGGTAATTTGGTGAATCGAGGCTTCATAGAATCATTTTTAAAGTATCATTGGAGGCACTCCTTCCCGGAGAGTGACGTCACAAAAGGAACTCTCGAAATCTCTGCTCACGCATCTTCAGCGCCAATCAAAGCTATGCATGCACACGCTATTTTTAAAAAGGGGAATAAAAAAGACGTCACGACTGGTGCCAGTGCGGGAGAATACACCTAGAAAGCTTGCGATTGGACGCGCGGCCCTCAAGCGACACATGCTTGGCAGCTGAAAAATCCCCTTACGACGCCACTACTGGTCGGTTCTTTTTGTGTTTTCTCACGTTTTGTTATATCTTTGGGGAAACTGAACGTGATATTCAGATTCACGGGATAAAACTACACTAGAATCAACCTCCATCTAGTTTTCTGAAAGAAGTCTTGCACTTCCCTTTAATAAGCCGACTAATCATTACAATTACAATACAAAGGACACCCTATAGCATGTCCCCTAATACGATACGACTGTATGGTTCCTTCCCCACTTGCATCCTTCGGGAGAGACTCGCAGACATCCAGCGTTCCATTGGAATGCTGGATGACAGCGAGAATCTACATCAGCGATTGGTTTGAAACAAGCGTGATATTTGCACACAAATAAGCTCTTGTCCGAGGTCCTCGAGGAGCACTAATAGCAGTGGTGAAATGTAGTGACGTGGTAAATTTGGTAGCAAGTATTTATTTCTAGAAGAATTGCATGCAGCAAAGCTTAGCTTTGCTCAAAAGATGATAATTATAAATTCAATACTGAACAAAGGTGTCCCTTGAGCTGTCAGGCCAAACTCCCACTCTTGCCACTCAGCAGTTCCCAACTTGTGCGTAGAGAATCAGCACAGCCCAGATTGGTGCTGCGAGCGCACCTGTGATATAAAAATTGAATAAACATGAGATGAAAAATAAAAGACGTTTACAATTCTCTGTAATGCGAAATTAGAGCGCAGATCTTGAGGAGGAGGATGGGAGGGTATGCTACTCCTCCCCCTCCCCTCCTCCTCTTCTGCTCCCTTCCATTTAGCAAGATATTTCCCTAAATTTAGCAGGAAAGTTTTCTCACTAAATTTAGCAGGGAAATTGATGTCACGTTATCTCAACACCAATTCAGTTTTCCCACTAAATGTAGCGGGGAAAATCACGTTACATGACTTTGTGTCACGTCAGCCAGAAACAAACACAGTTTCTCCACTAGATTTAGCAGAAAAATTAAAGTCAAATGACCTCTACATTAATCTAATTTCCTGCCAAGTTTAGCGAGGAAGTTATGCCGATGGTGACGCCGCGAAACGGGCACCTAAGAGCTGCGCCCTAAAAAACTAAATGCCTCAGATGAAATAAAGTGATAATTAGAGATAAACATTTCTTGAAATCAAAATATTTGAGAACGGACAAAGGAATGATATTAAAGCGGTATCTTAGAGTCCCTTTTCTTTGTCTTATCTCTAATTATCACTTTATTTCATCTGAGGCATTTAGTATTCATTACCCAGAGAACCCCCCCCCCCCTCCTCCCAGTTTCAGCATGAATGCAATAAATCAGTGCAGACTAGACCTTGTAAACCGTAATGCACATAAAAATGAATGTTTGCCACATAGTCATGTACGAGTCGGTGGCTCAGATCTCTAAATACATTTGTAGTGAGGAACATTCTTGAATAAAGCTTCTAGGCTTTGAATTTTACGGTTTAAACATCCATAAGGAACACTGTATGCCACTGACTTTTTTGTGACATATCAGAAATGGTGCAGCACTGTCATCCTTGCATGTGCTATTCTGATACCCATACGGCCCTCTTTCACAAAATTTCGTCTATAGAGCTCTTTCTCGGTTCTTAACTCACATGACAGATTCGGTAGCTTGAATTCTTATTCGGCATTAACACTTCTATATATTGATGTAGTAGTGAAAGACAAGATGTATGGGCTTGAGTACGGCTCGACAAGCACAGATGTGTAGAAAAGTACTGTCGAAAACTCAAATGCCAAAATAAAAATATTAGGTGAATGTGGATACAAATATGGATATGGTCATAAACACAGTTAGCACATTCAATATGAATAATATGTGTTAGTCATACATTCAAAGAAACCTGTTGCATCTATATTCATGCAAATTACTTCGGAGAACCAAGCGCTACAGTTTCGAGAGGGAGTTCGGTGAATGATTCTATCGAAAATGAGTGTAGACGAAAAAAGCAGTTTGATCTGCGACAATGAGCGTTACATAAGCAGGTGACATGCCATTGTTACTGTTACAGTGCCGACCGTTTCAAACTGTCAGCCGCGTCATTCGGTGAGTTTCCTCCGTACATTACAGGGTTTGGCTCTCTCGAATGCTTTGCGAGAAAGCTGATGAACTGGAAATATCTACCGTAGTTCTAGAAAAACTATTTCCAGAATCTTATCTCAGCATCGTAAAGAATATAAAAAGTTTCTAGAGACAAGCTTAGTGCAAGAGTTCAATAAAATAGTTTGTATTGCAAAACCATCTTGCCGTAGTAAACATATAAAGTTCCCCTAGGTAGAGCTAGTCATAACAGATGATTGTGCCCACTGCACCACATAAAAATTTAATTTGCGACCTACAATATTTAATGGCTCAACCAACTCTGAATAAGTGGAACACTTGACATTAAAGATTGGTCTCACCATGACTCTCTGCAAACATCTACATAATAATTTCCATGAACCTTTGTATTTCAAGAAAACATTTGGTGCGAGCTGTTTAAAACACATTTTAACACTGTAGTGGGCCACAACTTTAGCAGTTTTCACTTCATTATGAAGAGCAATTACACATATGTGAACCTTGAATATAGACCTGCACTGAATTGTTTTCTTAAGTTGAACGTGCTATGCTCTGTTCACTATATAAATCTTTGCAAAGCTGACAATGTGCAAGTTCCTGTTTTTTTTATATTTCACATCTCCCAACTGCTGGGCGCAATAGGTACATAAGATTGATGACACCAACGTAACACAGTGATTATTTAAAACAATGGTTCGGGTATAGCACGAGCGAAGCCATCTGCGGGAAGTTATTTTTGTGACATCGTCAAACTTACATCAGCAGGCTTTTAGGTTCACATGTTAATCATGTCTGCAGACTTCTTTTTGTAACTGGAACTCCATCCAACCCAAGATTTGAATATGTCTTTTGCATTTTAGGCTTAGTAGTGCTTTTGCTGTTTCACTCAAGGAACAGGTAAAAAGAATGCTTATTTCGAGTGGCATACCTAACGCCTGGTGGCACGAGGACTCCCCTGTCGTGACGCTAATCAAGTCACAGGCAGAGAGATACTGTGATGCTCTTTTCGCTGGGATTACCTCCCCCCCGGGTCCTGGCCAGACGACAGAAGAAGATTGAGTCCTAGCTTGTGGCCACTAGGATCTCCAGACCTGGAGGCACCCAGGTAGCTGAAAATATAAACAAATCACAATCAAGTACTTGGCAGAGATACATTACAATGAATGGCATATTCTTTCGTGATCAGCACATAGATCCTTTTATTTCTATACTTTGTACTTGTACTTACAAAAAAACTGCTCCTTTACTACCACAGCCATAGTCTCTCCCGAGGACAAGGCCATGTAGGCCTTGAAATGATGGGTACCTAATTAAAGTAAATGATTAAACGCATTCGTTTAAGCCTCTTTCGCCCAACCTGAATGATTTCTGTCGAATATTCACATTCAATTGTAAAGACTACAAAAAAAAAACTACTACAGCAATGCAGAGCCGTATACTGGGAGAGTTTGGCAGTGGGTGTGGCGACGAAGGCGCTGGAGAGGCGGAAAGGGAGGAGAGCGCCGAAGGAGCGAGAGAGAAAGAAGGCAGCAAAGAGGAGACGACCGCCATTTTGACGCAACGCTGTCGGCGCGGAGCACTGTTGAGGCTACGCGTTGTCTGCTACGGACTTATTTCTTTTTTGCCTGACTCAAAGTTTGCGTTCGAACGTGGAAGAACCAATTCGTTAGCTTTTAAAGCCACCGAGGAATAACATTATATCATTTTGTGGCGAGAGCCTGCCAAATGAAAGTCCGACCGAAAGGACCGAAATTCGTATGTCGATCTCATGCATTCCGCCGGGCGAATGAGTGAAAATGGCTGCCCTCCTCCCCCAGCTGGCAACAGTCGAGAGTTCACGCGCGTGCGCTCACGCCTCTCGCTCTGCGCCGCGGGCTGATTGGCTCACTCGGGAGTGGGACGTTACGGCGGCGAGATCATAGACTGGCCAAACTCACCCCATATATGTCTCTGCTGGAATGGAAAGATTTTTCTACCCTCATGTTCAACGAGTGTCGACTGGGGATACCAGTTCATACACTAACTGAGAATGAGGGTAGAGTGTACCAGCAAAGGGCAGGCGTCTGGATAGAAAACTCTTAGTTGCCGCACCAAAAGGCTAACCGATAAAAATGGGTACTACTCTGAGCAAAATGCCAAAAAAGCGCCGATCTCGACTTAGCACTAACAGCAGTACACAGTATCTATTATACTGACTAAAGGGTACTCAAACTAAATATTCTTCCCGGCTTGCTTTTTAGAAAAATCTCTAAATTTACAAGAACTATTAAGACTAGGGCTGGGCAATTGATCGATTAACCTTCCGATTAATCGATTAAGGCTTTAATCGCGATCAAATTTTTAACCGGTTAATCGGTTTTTTAATTGGTACTCAAAAGAAGTCCGTTCCCAGCCAGGTGCTATGAGCAAGGTTCAATTCTCGCGCTCGCGAAGCGTCACGTGTACGGGGATATACATTACAGTTCTGCCGAGGCCAGACGAACAAGCCGGGCCCGCAATTGATCCCCGCGCGGACGCGAAACTTCACGTGTTGAGGATCTATTACACATCCTGCCCAGGCAAGACAAATAAGCATCAAAACAAGCTGGGAAGCTAACAACGCCATGGTTACTTGTTCCAGAATTTGGCACGTAAAAATGGACGAGTTCACAAGTATGAAAGGCAATCTCACTGGAAAGTTTGGGTTTAAAGTAAACTCCAGCGGTGAAGTTTTTAACTCGAAGGAAGTCCACTGCATCATCTGCAAGAAGCCGTTTTCGTACAGTGGAAGCGTAAGTTCGCTTCAGTATCGCATACAAGCGAAGCACCCATGTAGCTGCCGCAAGGACCATCCGCCAAAACGCAGACAACAAACAACGCCTTCTCATCGAGGTTCATTTCTCTGAAAAAAAGAAGAAAGCATCGCCCAAGCTCTCACTTCTTCCCTTCCTGTCGGAAAATGTGGACAAACTTTTTTGACTTCGGAGCTGGAGCAAAAATATGTGTCTTTGAATAGCTGAACTTTATGTATCCTCAATTCTAAATGTCCTTTGCACCGTGTAACAAAGAGTAAAATAAGTCTTCAAAGGCAAGACGAGTTGTTGCATTCTTTTTAATATATTATTTATAAAAATTAACGCAACCGATTAATCGATTAATTAATCGATTAAAGGGTGGCGATTAATAGGGTTAAAATTTTTAATCGACGCCCAGCCCTAATTAAGACAACTGCTAAAAAAAAAGCAATGGCAAAATCAACAATTGAATTTGCCTGCTCTCCAGTAGCACATCTAGGGCAGGCAGACCTGCAGAATGAGCAAGCAGTCTAAAAAACAGGGTATGTCCTATGTATCTTTTTTTTTTTCGTGCTGCAGAGCAAGTGCTGAAAGGAGGTTTCACGGCATCCATTTTTCACAACCAAATTTCTTGCAATCAGTTGAGAACAAGTTTGAGCAGTGAACTTGTCCTTGCCACTGGCATAACGTTTTAGTGTTGCCTGTGGAGACTCAAATAAATTTGTAAATAAAAACAAGGAAGACCAACTTTCATAAAAAAAATCTGTAACTTTAGCAAAGAAGGGTTATCTTGACACAAATACGTGGGATACAGTTTTACAGCGTCTTTTCGTGTGCTTAACCAATGTTGAGGCAAATCGGCGACAATGAAAAGAAAACGCCCGAGTACCATTAAGGGAAAGACAGAAATGATGCATACATACAAAAAAAAATTTAGAACGACCACGGGCAGAAAAGTCTGGTGAGGCCAGACATGTACGTAACGCGTTACAAGTAACGAGTTACTTGTACCTAGTTACTATTTTCGGTAACGAGTAACGTATTTAGTTACTTTTTTAGAAAAGGAACGAGTAACGGTATTTAGTTACTTTGAAGGCCAAGTAATGAGTAACGGTATCTCGTTACTTTTGAGGAGTAACGTGTACAACACCGCTTAAACGGCCTTGTTTTTACTCTAGCCAGAGTATGCGTCTATTGCGACAAAGGCAGATGGGCAACCCGAAAAACAAATAATCAGTATGACAGTACAGGTGGAATCTTTTGCCGTCACGTCGAGCACAGATTGTGCTTGCCACCGCAGGAGCTGAACACGTCAGTCGAACAGTTCGACTGACGTTTCCAGCGATAAACGTTGCTGTACTGAACTCTACAGCTGGGAATGTCCTTCACCAAGCGAGCACAATCAGATTCGTTGGTTGAACTTTCTAGAACCGGGCACGGACCGATTGTAAACCCGGAGGTTGCAAACACGGGAAGGCACATAACCCATTACCCGCTGTCCTCAATGAAGGCGCAGTTCCCGAAGATTCACCAGCTTTTCCTGAAACACAACACTGCCGGTCCTTCGAGCGCGTCAGTAGAACGACGCTTCAGCGCCGCCAGAGATGTATTTTCAAGGAAGCGGGGAAACATAACTGATGAAAACTTCGACAGGCAGCTGCTGCGTAAGTGCAACGACTACTAAAAGGAAAACAATAAACCATGAAACAAAAACAGTTGTGCATTCGGTCCTGAAAGTAACGTGAAAAGTAACTCGTTACTTTTCAGGTAACTCACGCGTTCCTTTTGAGAATCGGTAACGAGTAACGTATTTAGTTACTTTTTGAGCAAGTAACGAGTAACGGTATTTAGTTACTTTTTTTGGGTAACGTGTACATGTCTGGGTGAGGCACTCGGAGTGACTCCCTGCAATGGGCCTGCACAGACCACAGAACAAGATCGGTCAGAGCTTGCAGTCATAAGGTGCTTCATACGATGAAGTTCCAGAAGCAGCTGCAATTGGAAGCAAAGTGCATTTCTCTGCAGAACGGAGAGTTTAATAGATAGCATGCATTCATTAGGTGATACAGTCATGAATGCATCGACTTTTCAATGCAGCACTAATCACCGAATTGTTAACCGTGCCGGGCAACACTAAAAACCGGAAGCATTATTCCAAACTATCTCAGCTTAAAGTTAACCACGGCAGAAGCCTCAAGCCATCCTTGCAAATTCAGTGCAGAAAGCAAGCCATGTGACCTTGTAGTTGGACTCCATGGTACGTCGAGCTTATAATCATGTGTCACGCTGTTTCTGCTGCAATGGATTGTATACTGTCAAAAGTGGTCCACCTTAAAGAGATACAAAGTATAGACGTTTGTAAGTGGGGCCCTGGCCTAGCCTTCACCTACATTGCGAGGTAGGACGTTCCAACCGGGCTGTTTGCTCCCTGTAACCACACGAACAGCTTGTGCCTAGCGATTTTTTGAGCTGAGTATATGTCCATACTGATACATTAACTAAATGCAAAACAATTACCTGGCAGGCATTATATTTTTAAACAGGCTGGGTCGACTCCTCATTTAGTCCAAGGAGTCGATGCGTAATAGGACAATACGAATAAAATTATGCGTTAGAATGGACCTTTTCCGAGAAGCGTTCTGCGCACGCGCGAGCGCCCGATGCCAAGCGGTGGAAGTCGGCACGAAAAATCGAGGAAATTCGGAAGGAGGCTGTGGATCAGCGAGTAGAACACGTAATTTCCGCATATATATAATTGTGTTACACAAAAAAAGAAAGTGGACGGAAAGAAAAACACGACGTTTGGGTCGTGTTTTTCTTTCCCATCTTTAAAGTCGCTTTAGGCACGCGCCGCAGCTCAGAGAGCGAAGAAACTGGTAGCGTAGCTCCCATTATCGTCGGTATGTGGAAAAGGTCCATTCCTTTTGCACCCCTAAAATGATGTGTTTTTGAAGGTAAGATACACAAAGTACTCGATTTAGAAAGTGCCTCACCTGTACAAATGCATTGCACTAAGGGAACTCGCCAAGCCTATTGTCTTCAGCTCTGTCCAGATTAAGCTGAGTTAGAGTACAGAAGTCCACGCTTACTGACAGAATGGGAAAGGCAAGGAGAAGTCTTAGTTGTTCTGCCACCAGCCCCCCTGCTACCTTCGATGACGTTTCAGCGTCTCATGAGCCTCGAGTGAGCACGTTCGTTCGAAGCGGGGTGAAAAGTAGAAGCGCGTGCTGGAGGACGCCCAGCCATTCTGTTTTTGTCATCGGCTATACTACATATTTTTAGTATGACATATTTTTAAGTGAGTAAATGTATTGCAAATATGCAGTCCACCTTTGACCATAATACAAAATTCTGATAAAAATAACAACAGTCTATGCGTATTGCCATCCACCATTTTCGAAATAAGTGCTCCTGCCTATCGGAACATCTACACATTGGTGCGTGAGTGGGTTTAGGACTGAGAGGCTAGAAAACAAAGCGCTCGCAAGGCTTGTCTGGCCCTTTCAACCATGCGGGTACATTCGTCGCAAATCCCCGATTTCTAGCCGAAATTTTTTAGAATGAGCAAATCTTGTCCACGCCCGAGGTAGACCACTGAATCGTGATTCCCCCATATTGTGCGAATCCTCCTTTAAAGGGATACTACAACGAAATTTCGGCGCTCATTTTTTGGTCTATATGTGTTCAAAGGAGCAGTATTACGCCGAACATATCAATATCTTGTTAAAAAAGTCTCGAAAAGGAATTTTAAAACGAATTAAACGATTAGCAAAGAGCACCTGGTGGATGTCGCTAACGCCTCGCTTGTAATGCCCGTCTAGGAACCTTGACAGCTAGTGACGGTGAGTGTCTCGCCTCCGGCCACGACGAGAGAAGAGAGGAAGGAGGAACTCCCCTCTTCCCGAGAATGCCTCTTGTGTGTCGCAGAAGATTAACCCGTCACTCAAAATTTGTACAAAAGCAGCCGCTTCGGTGGCTGGAACGACTAGGCCATCCTCTCGACGTCAACCTCGCCGTAGCTTTGCTCGTCCCGAGACGACCTACGTCACGATTGCGTTGGATGTCACGTGGTCTCCGCTGGGCCTTCTCCGAGCGCTTGCCAGAGTGGGCCGTTTATAACGAAATATACAGCCACCAGGCTCAAAATACAAACGTGCGATTGTCATTTACGGATATTGTGGATCATATTAAACCTATTTTTGAACACGACGGGAATATTTCAAATTTTGTTGAAGTATCCCTTTAAACTGCGGTACAACCTGCAAGTGAACTCTGTTGTGCTGCGGCACGCGTCCATGCTGCCTGCTTCAGAGGAAAACCACTGTTGGTGTTGAAGACGACATCCCACAATGTACAGGCTACAACGTTTAACGAACCAAGATAAAATTCCTCTCATTCAATAGACACAGATAGGCTCACAAAGGGACGACACCACGATTGTTGTTGTTGGTTTTACTCTTGCATACGAACAAAAGTGACCTCCTCTTTTCTCCGATGTACAGCAAACCCCTTATCTTTGTGGCCCCTATTTCTTCTCAAATCGGTCACAGAGGACATAATCGCGGCCACTAAATTTCGCAAAATTAACGTCCGCGAAAATTAAGGGCTCGCCAACATTAAAGGATTTATAGTACTTCCGTGTGTCACATGATGCTAACATTTCAAAAAGGCTGAAGGTATTGGTTTTAAAAAAAATTGGCCTATGCAAAAAAAAAAAAACGCCTTTTTCCAAGTTAGGCACACGAGGTTCTTTTGCACTCCCTATAAGGTGGCAGATTTGTTTCGGAAGAGCTTTTGGTAAAACGCAGTCTCAAAACTAGATATACTTGGCGTCAACTATTTTGTGGTGCATTGTAAAGGCTAGAGTAGCTTCTACAGTGCTTCAGCTCAGCACTTTTGCGAGAGCATGTGGTTTAGTGTTGCCTCTCATTTGCATGGTCTAGAAAAACCAGCGCTGATAGAGTTGGAGCACTCCGGAATAATAACACACCGACTATAGAAGCATTGAGAGATGTGCACATGAAAACTGTACATTTCTTAAAAGAAGTGGATTCGAGCAAAGGTAAAAACAATATGTGTACTTACGGCTACCATACTTGCCTTTCTCAAGCATGATCATTTGTCCCTCAGTAGCACCATCCAGTAAAAAGCACCAGCAACGCGCCTATGAGACGCCACCGACTCCTGGATTGAATGACCCGCCTCAGGTCTTGGGAGGAGATCCGAAACACTGCTTTAGCCCAGATGTTGTACCTGGCGGGGCAGGGGATAAAAGTAGAAATTAACAGATTTATCTGAAGTGATACATTCCTATAGCATAAAATCTAGGATAGCAGGATTTTTTAGGTCAATGATGTGTTTTAATTAAACACAAATGGTCGGTTTACATGATGAACCATCAGCCCCCGTTTTGCATAATTGTCAAACGCTGTGTCTAACGTTACGTCCGAAGGAACCCGAAATAAAAAAATGACCGCATCTCCACGTGGTGAATGATGTTGATTGGGGCGAAGCTCGGGTGGTGCTGATGATACTGATTTTGGTCATAGGTATTGCTGCTTGCTGTCGGCGTTGACGCTTTGCCGCCGCTTCCCGAGCTCTCAACTCCGGGTCCGCTTGGCGTTTTTGACGCTGTGCAGCAGCTTCTCGCGCCCTGGTCTCCGGAGCAGCTTGCTGTCTACGTAGACGCTGAGGCGCTGCATGCCGAGCTTTTCGGTCCTTTTCATTCATGGCAGTAGGAGAATGTGTGGTTTTTTTTTTTTCTTTTTCTTTTTTTTTAAGCAGACAGATGGGATGGCATTTCAGAACCCTCTACTCTTTTTTTTCTTCTTTTTCTTTTTTCATATTTTTTTTTCTTTTTTTAATTTTTTTTGCCCTACACGAGCACGTGAGCATGTGCTCACGTGCTCGTGAGCACGTGATCTTACGAGCAGAAGCACGAGTACCCGACGCCGGCCTACGGCGGACGGACATACGGACATGGCTAGCCCCTAAGGAGCTTCGCCCCTAAAATTAAAGTTACGCCCAACGTAACTCTATGTCAAGCATTCGAGTTACGTCCGACGTAACCCAAAATAAAAATTAAAGTTACCGTATTTATTTGAATATAAGTCGACCTTTTTTTTTTCGGAAATCGTGACCAAAGGATTTCGACCTACATTCGCGACCAAATTTTGCTACCCTACCTGGGGCATGAAGCTATCGAGTCACCGAGCCGGCGTTGCCGTAGAGCCGCGCCGCTTCTTGTTTCAAAAAGCTTTTGGTGCGAAAACAACCGAAACAGCAGCAGCCGACGGCCCGCCCGCGGTAGGCGCGCCGCTGCCGCTATCGCACGCATCCCTCGGGCGTCGGGTTTCGCCATCGCGCCTGTAGCGTTCCCCTCGCTGGGCAACGGGGAAGGGGAGGGAGAGGAACGCGATGCGCCATGCACTTTGCACCCTCCATTCTCGCAAACGCGCACAAAAAAAAAAAAAAAAAAGGTGGTTACTTTTGTTCGTTGCTTGAGGCGGCTCGGCTGGCGTGTTTCTCAGGGCGACTCGACTGGCGGCGTTGCTTGCGTCTTTGTATTTTGTCTTTCGTCGCTTCGCCCGTCTCCACCTTCTTTCGTTTCTTCTTGTCGTCATTTTACAACGGTGTCAGTGAGGTATTGCTGCGAATTAGCGAGGATGTCTAACAAGCTGACGAAGCTTCGGACGACGATGACATGCCGAGAAGTTCTGACGGTGATTAAGTTTTTGGCATCGCCTCGTGATTTAGCTGAGAGTGCTGTAAATAAAGGTTTGTTTCTTTCTTTTGCCCAACCTTTCCCCTATTCTTAAAAAAAAAAAGGTCGACCTATATTTGCATTTTTTTTATTATTCTCGGTGGGTTCAATAAATAGGGGTCGACCTATTTTCGAGTAAATACGGTACGTCCCACGGAACTCCAAATAAAAATTAAAGTTACGTCCGACGTAACTTTACCCCAAGGTTTCAAGTTACGTCCGACATAATCCAATGTGAAAAGTTACGTCCGTCGGAACTCGAGATAAAAAAATAAAGTTACCCCTGCCCGTTTCGACCTGGATGAGTTTCGTACCGGCGTAGGTCGTGGTACCGGCACGCGTTCGTGTAATTACATCCGAGCAACACAATTTTTCTAGATACGAAGTGCCCTCAATCTGTCCTACAAACCAACACGGTCCAACACTGATATCTCAGGGTCTCAGGTGTCTCAGGATAGCAGCATGCGTGCTGAGAAGTTAACATCGTACATCGTTTTCAAGCATGGCTCCTCGTTCATCGGCTCGATTTACATTTTCGGTAAATGACAAACCGTGATGAAGCACAATTATCCTAGCTCAAAATTGTCACGAACATTTGGCACGCATGCTTACACTGAAGCGCACCTAACTTAATTTAAATGTAGAACAGAAAGGGGACGAGATTCGCTTACCGCTTCACGGAGAGACAGACGGCTTCGGATCCTAGGCCTACCGGACGAACTTCGAAGTCGTCGACGGTCCGGCGATCGGACGAAGCGAGCCGGCCGCGCTGTGCTGACCCAGGCTGACCACACCTGGGTGAACTATGAGAGGCGCGTCGAGTTGAGAACAAGAGTCACAGTAGAAACGGACCGCCAAACATCTGTCCCGTACAACGTAGTACAACGAGCCGACGTCCCCCACGCCGCTGCGCCTCCGCCATCTTCTCCGCGACGACGGGAAGCGGGGAAGCCGAGCAGCGGAAGCGGAAGTCACTGGGCGGCCGCTTTACGATTCGCTTTTAGCCGACGCCTGTTTCGGTTGCGGAATCGTGGGGTTGTAGCTGGTTGTGACGAGAGGAGCCACGAAAAGGCGCCGGGTTGGCCGTGTACGAGTCACGGTACGAGCAACGGGCCGTTTGCCGCTGTCGACCGGTGACGCGGTATCCTCGGCTTGGTGTCACGATCGGTTTGTCGCGGTGCACGTTGGCTTTGCTATGCGGTACGGCTGGTGCGGCTGTCGAATACTTGTGGTGCACAACATTCGAGACAGTCGCCCCAAGACGTCGCCGTGAAGAGTTGACCGAGGAATTCGTGTGAGCTCAGCGTCGGACTATGTTCAGTTTCGACATGTAAGGTATATGTAACGATAACGGTGGGAAAGGGTGGACGTTTTTGTTGGAAGATGGCTGTCGCCTTTCTGCATGTATGATTTGGTGATACCGGTGGTCCTGAGGTATAAGCGTTCTGTGGAAAGACGGCGGTCGCCTACGACATCGGACGCAAAATCATACCAGCCGCACCGAATCATATCGGCAAGCAAACTGGCTGCCAGTATAGACATACGCGGAGCCATAGCGGTGCCGGTATCTCCAGGTATGCAGAACGCCAAACCAAACTAGCTGCATCCATAGTAACAAGAAATTACGTTGGTGTCATACCAGAACTGTACAAGCAGCAGGTATGTTTGTTGTACGTTTTTCCAATAGGGATGCCACGCGAAGGATGCTGCTAGGCCTCTAAGTTTCGATTTCGATTGGCCAACCTCACTTTAGGACATCCCGTCACGACCAAATACAGTGATTTCGTTCTCGAATTCAATACTGTAAATGTTACCCACCATAGAAATGAAATACTGGGGCCCTGTTTTTTGAGCTCCCGGCGTGTCGGAGTTTGTGCGCAGGTAAACACGGGAAGACGTACATTGGGCGGTCATCCTCAATTTCCTTGAATTCTTAAATAATCCGTGAGCTGGGAGGGTCATATGCTGACTCTGGAGCGGCAGCCCAGCCGCCAGAAAGGTAGGGGCGCGGCAGGCCGTACTCGCACTCGTCTCTACTTCTAGACATGGTTCTTACGGCCGCTGGAGGTCCGTTTTCAATGAGGGCTCTCACGAACATGGCCGTTTGCGATGAAAGCGATCACTGACTCGATTTGCACGCGATGATGAGGTGAACTTCTTCGTCAACAGGGCAGTCGAAATCGAAACCATGCCACTCCTCTCCATGGTCAACCAGTCCCCATTCTGCAACGCGCGCAGTGTTGCGTGCAGACATTTTTGAAAGATGTCTATTGATCCTGCGCAGTTGAAGGATGCCGGCGCTAGATTTGATCCCATTGGACCCAAACTTTGGTAGTAATTCAATCACAGTAATTGAATTACTGTAATTTAATTGCTTTTTTGGTAATTTGTAATTGTAAATAATTACTTTCGGCTAAATGAATTGTAATTGTAATTTAATCACTTTCTAGCGTCAGTAACTCCAAATTTATAGGCACAATTACAATTACTTTTGCGAGACTTTGCGGCACCAACGGAACCTCCCTGAAAGCCTCAGCGCTCGCTGAAGCGGTCTAGCGCTTAGTGGCGCGCTCGCACACATAGACACCCACGTACATGTGCGCACAACATAAATAGTGTCGCGTTGTTTTTTTCTTTTTTTTTTTTGTCCATTCCACTATGGGGTGAGAGAATACTTTTTAGAGCCTACCTCAACGGCGCCGTGTAGCGCCGTCTGTGGTGCGAGCAAAAAACTATAGCGTAAACATGCCGAAATATTTAAAAAAAAAGGATAAAACATTGAGCTTCAGCTTTCAGCCAAGGGTGGTAATTTTAATTGTCTAGGAAGTTATTTTCTTTTTTTTTGCCAGTTTTTTATATCCCTTACTTAATAATGTCCTATAATTGTAACTCTGTACTATTTTCAAGTTTATTTCTTGTTGGTTTTACTTCAGATATTATTTGCATAAGCATTTTAAAGACTGATCTCGAACCTGTGAATATTGTCACCGACGATTCGGAAACCCCGATTCGGTTCTTATATATTTCTGAACCATAATAATTTCAACTCAATGTAAATAAATTACAAGAACATGTTCTTTGTATGATACTTTGGTCGTATTAGCATGTGTGGATTTTAGTTTTATATTAACATTTGTAAAATATTTATATATGACTAATTGTCGCATTTTCATTTGCCTGGCTAACAAAAGTCTGTCAACCCAATTTTTTTCTTTAGCGATCTGGGCTATTCCAGCATATAAACTAAACTAATTGATTAATATTTATTAAAAAAATCTAAGAACGTTGTACGTCATTGCCCCAAACTGTCAAGTTATATTATGAATTTAACAAAATTCACAAAAGAAAGTAAAATACGTGACATTTATGCGGCGGTGCTTAAAAGAACCATGAAATGACTTTTTTACTTTTGCCAAACAACTTTTACATTAAACCTTCAATGTTAACTGAATTCCGAACAGGCATCCGTTTTCGTTTCGGTGTATATCTATGAGGCGAGCGACTTTAATATGCCAAAATTTACAATGCTGCAAAATGGGGCCATAGAAATAAGTAATAAGCTTGAAGAGCAATGTCAGACTGCCTAAATTTGTTTTATTTAGAGAAAGCAATATCACAGTTTCTAACAACTGGCACATATATTGTTTGCGCTCGGAAGAACCAACAAAAACGACTAAGTTATTTAATTTCATTTATTCATTTAATATACCCTTAAAGCGCCCAGGGCTTTACATATGGGGGGGGGGGGGGGGACGGGGGGAGGCATACACAACAAATATTCAAAAAATGGAAAACACTGAGGTGTGAGGTTGCTAAGCATTAAAACAAAGTGACAAGTGCAGCTCTGAAACCGCATGATTCCTGAATATTGACAATATTTTCTGGAAGTGAGTTCCAATCTCAAATGAATAACTGAAGCGGTGAAATTACGAAAAGGTTTGTTCTCGGTGTGGTGAAATTAGGTTTTTGAGAGTGCTTCGTACGTGGTGAAATGTGATGTGCAGCCGGGCAACACAACTCTCTCTTTGATGGGCAGTGGTAATGCAAAGCATGCCGGGAGACAAGTTGGGCAGCTTTTCTTCTGTCTGCTAGTAGCGGAAGGCCGAGTCCTTTTTTTAATGAGGTTACGATACTACGCGTAGAGTTTTTAAGGATGAAGCGAGTGGCTCTGTTTTGTACTGATTCTAATTTCTGTATTAGGTAAGCCTGGTGGAGGTTCCATGCTGTAGATGCATACTCAAGCTTTGGCGAACAAGGGCGGTATAAGCTACGAGTTTGGTTTCCCGATTCGCCGTGTTTAATGCTTCGCCTTATAAAACCAAAAATTTGGTTTAACTTTGCAGTGATGTCATTGATATGTGCCTCCAAAGATATGTTGTATGATAAATTAACCCCAACTTATTTGTATGTGTGCACGCGTTCAATGGGTACATCAAAGAGAGAGTAGTTGAACACCGTGGCGCTTCGCTAATTGCTGAACTTCAAGATTTTGTTTTGGAGGCGTTTATCTGCGTTTGCCACTTTCCACGCCATTATTCTAGAGTAGTTAAGTAATTTTGAATTTGAATGCAATCATCAACCCACGTTATTTTTCTATACACCCCACAGTAATCGACGCAAACGGATGGTGGAACGAATAGCAGTCGACAAGTCGTTTATACAAAAGAAAAAGAAGTCGACCGAGCACGGTTCCTTGCAGCACTCCAGATTCTATTTTCTGGTGTCAAGAAAATTTCTGATCATAACGTATACTTTATGAGCGGTTAAAGAGAAAATTTCAAATCCATTTTATCGCAGATGGGTCTACTTGAAAAGCGCGCAGTTTAGGCATCAGTAGATAATGAGGCACTTTGTCGCAAACGTACTGAAAGTTAATAAAAATTGCATCAATTTCCGCTTAACAGAGCACGTTATTATGTATGTCAGTTATAAATTCAAAAAGCTGGGTCTCACAAGGAAGAGCCTGCCAGAAATTGTGCTGGTTAACAAAGAGGAGGTTGTTCGCAAAACATGTGATTCATGATATTGAAAATAATACGTCATTATTAGTTTGCTCGGAACACTCGTCACAGAGATTGGTCGGTAGTTCATAAACTAATTTCTTTGACCGCTCTTAAAAAGAGGGGTGACGTTTGCCAGTTTCCAGTCGACAGGAATTCGCCCAGTATTTAGGGATTGTTCAGAAATAGAACAGAGAAGAGAGCAAGACTCATACCGGTATTTGCTAAGCTTAAGCAGCTTCGTTGAGATATTATCAGGGCCAGGGGCTGAGTATGTCGGAACATTTTCTATTAATTTCTGAATTCCATCCGCTGATAACGTTCTTGGACTCATTTGTGCCAGTATATCGTAATTAGGCGACTCTTGTAGGGGGAACGTGTTTTCAGAAAACATTCCGCTAAATAATTGTCTAAATTATTACCACACCGTAGCAGTATCGAGCTGATTTCCCGAGGTACCAGTGAATCGATGGAGGTACCAGTGAATCGGTCCAAACGTTTTTAGAGCTCAGCTCTTAAGCGCCCGTTTCGGACTTGAGCGGCGTCGCCGTCGGCGTCGCCGTCGGAGTAACCGCGCTTGCATTATGGGAAGTTTCCCATAATGCACGAGGGTCACTCGTGACATCGCAGCGCGTTGCTTTATGCGTAAATTTCCCCACTAAATTTAGCGCAAAAAGTTCCCCGCTAAATTTAGCGGAAAAACTTCCCCACTAAGTTTAGCGAAACCAAACTCCCCACTACGGTTAGAGTGAAAAATTTCCCGCTAAATTTAGCAGAAAACTTCTCCGCTAAATGTAGCGGAAAAAATTCCCCGTTATATTTAGCGGAAAGAAGTCTCCGCTAAATTCAGAGGAAAAATTCCCAACTAAATTTAGCGAACAAAATCCACCGCTAAATTTGGCGGAAAGGTTTCTCGCTAAATTTAACAGAAAACGTTTCCCGCTAAATTTAGCGTAAACATTTCCCTGCTAAGATTAGCGGGAAAAACTTCCCCGCTAAACTTAGCGGGAAGAATTCCCCGCTTCTTTTAGCGAAAAAACATCCCTGCTATATTTAGTGGAAAAATTCCCCGCTAAATGTAGCGTAAAAAAATTCCCCGCTAAATGTAGCGAAAAAAATTTTCTGCTAAATTTAGCAGAAAATTTTTTTCACTAAATTTAGCATAAAAATTTCTCACCTACATTTAGCGGAAAAAAATTCCCCGCTAAATTTAGCGGAAAAATTTGCACGCTAAATTTAGTGGAAAAATTTCTTGCCACATGTAGCGAAAACAAATTCCCATTAGATTTAGCGGAAATTTTTCTCCGCTAAAATTAGCTGAAAATTTTCTCCACTAAATTTAGCAAAAAAAATTCCCCGCTAAATTTAGCGAGAAAAGTTTATCGCTAAACTTAGCTGAAAAATTTCCCGCTAAATTTAGCAGGAGAAGTCCCCTGCTAAATTTCTCGAAAAAAGTTCTGCGCTAAATTTAGCGGAAGAAAGTTCTCCGCTAAATTGATTGGAAAATTTCCCCGCTAAATTGAGCGGAATATTTTCCCCGCTATATTTAGCGGGGAAAATATAGCCGGCTATATTTAGAGGAAAATTTTACCCGCTAAATTTTTCTTGAAAATTCCCTGCTAAATTTAGCGAAACTTTCCCGCTCAATGGCAGGAGAGCATGACTGGAGGCGGGGAGGGTACGGATGAGGAGGAGGGGCATACCCTTCTCTCCGTACCTTCCCCTCCTCAAGAGCTGCGCTCTAATTCGCCGTTACAGAGGATTGTAAACGTCTTTCATTTTTTCTTTATTGGTTTTCATAATAATAAAAATAATAATAATTTATTTTTCCTTTTTCATTACAAAACAAAAAAAGGTGGAAAAGAGGGCAAAAAGCTGCTACTGCAGCTTGACGAGGCCCTAGTTCCCGTACACACCTTGGCGGAAAAACAGCGGCAAATAAAAATACACTAGACCCAAAAAATCAAAATGCACACCAGCACACCACTCCAATCATTATACTTGTTTATATAGAATTATAAGTGAAATACATATGCCACTAAGCTGGTCTTAGTTTAAATTCTTGTTATTCGCTTTTTTTCATTTTTCTCTTGCATACTAGCTCGGCTTCATCGTACTTTGCCCATGCAGAAGGAGCCACCAATGATTTGGCTATCTTATATAATCTTTGTTTTTTATTGAGTAGTCTTTTAAGACGGTTCGAAAGTCATGGTTTTCCCAAAGAAGACCGGATGTTTTATTCTAGGAACGAACTGATCACTGAGATCTAGTAGCTTTGTTTAAATAATCTCCAGTTTTCATGAACAGTTCTAGATTCAAAGTCAGTCATGTATGCGCTTGAGAAGGACTGTAGGCTTCGACAAAAGTCATCTATATTAGCTGTTTTTCCGTGGGGATTGCAAATTCGACGTTTATGAAGACATGATCACTTAGTGGTTCAATGAAACTTACTCAAACTACATAGTCAGGTTCTGAAATAAAACAAATTCCAAGAACGCAGAGTTACGGGTTGTCTTGTCAGCCATTTGAAAAAGAAAGAAGGCATTTATCACGGCTACAAAGTCACGACTCTGCTTAGGAAGTTTCTACCATGCGTCAAAGCATATGAGATTGGGAGTTGCCTGGCCATTTTATTTCAGGATAATTAAAGCCTCCAGAAAGAGCAATGAGGTCATTTAGATAAGATAAGTAACAAACAAAGAAAATTGAATCCAGCCGATTGAGCTAAGGGGGAAAAAATGTCAATGTATTATATTGGGAGCACTTGACTTCTTGCGTACGCTTTGACCTGATTTCGGCCTCCTCGTTGTCTTTTGTGATCGATTATTCAATGGAGACTTTGGATTATCTCCGATTAGGGCTTCTCAATAAAAAATAAATTATCGGCTTCATTTAATCTGGGGTCCAGTGGCCTCGCTACTTGACACGCAAGTTATCTACGGTATGTTCTCGCGCAGCCAGTGAAAAAAATGGTTCAGGTGGAATTTAAGAGCTCGTGTCTGGCGAAGTTCTAAGTCACGCAGCCACCCGGCATTC
The DNA here is from genome assembly GCA_013358835.2 of Ixodes persulcatus. Lineage (NCBI taxonomy): Eukaryota > Metazoa > Arthropoda > Arachnida > Ixodida > Ixodidae > Ixodes > Ixodes persulcatus. Next base: position 175,917 of record JABSTQ010003286.1, read on the forward strand.
GATCTACTTGGTTCTCGCCCCTCCATTGCAGAAAGGTAAGCTGCACTCTAGAGACAGCTTTACACATATTTCTACATGTGATTGAAGTCCTGAGCTTGGAGCATTTATCCACAATCCAGTTCCGCTAAGGTGTCACGTGACACATATCAGACCCGTGATTAGGTCGTTCTGCTTTTTACTTCGGTTCCATGGGTTAAGAAGTGTTGAGCAAAACATAGTTGCTACGATAAGGAAAGTCATGCGCTTCATGTCTATTTTCACCTCTAATTCTCCAGAGTCGACCACGAATTCAACAGGAACACAATTTGTTTATACCAGCATTATCCCTAGTATAAAGGTAAATCAAGCCTATAAACTGCAATTCCCCAGTAGCACTATACACCCCAGTGTACCTGAGCATGTCCCTTCTTCAAAATGCAAGATAACGTCAGACTGAGCCAGCTGCATGTGAAGAGAGCTGGCACTATGCGTGATCAGAAACACGGGACGTAAGCACATACTCATTTGCATTAATGTCTCACCTTCCCATTCATATTGAAGACAGGTGACGTCCAAACGTTTTACGCCTTAAAATACGCACCTTCGTTCGTTTTCGACCATTGTTCTACTTCAGTTCAACGTTAATGTGTTGTCCGAAGAACAGGGTGTCACAAAAAAAAATTTACAGGGTTTACTTTACCACAAAACTAAACTAGGCATCGCCGAACGCTCATTCTCCGCCCAAAGCGCTAGAGGTCTCAACCAGATGCCAAAGTTTCATCCCGATCCGATACCTTATTCAAAAATTATGCGTGATTTTCTGAAACTTTCAATGGGAAAATAGCGGCCGACGGAGTTTTCGAATACATGTGGATCTATGGCACCAAAACCGAAAACGGGTGAAAATGGGCTACATTTTCCCATTGAAATTTTCAGAAAATCACTTATAACTGTTGATTAAGTTATTAGATCGGGCTGAAACTTTGGCATATGGTTGTGACCTCTGGCGCTATTTTCGGGCGGAGAATGAGCGTTCGGCGACGCCTAGTTTATTTTTGCGGTAAAAAAGATACTGTAAATTTTTGTGGTGACACACTGTATATCAAAGCCCTCAATCAAGCCACACGGCCCAGATGTTTCCTCTTAAAGGCTGGTAAAGACATCTGCACAGAACGCGTCGGTTACGACTGCGTGCCGTGCGGCTAGAGCGACTAGAACGACCGCTCTGCTGCGCGTACACACTCCTCCAACAAACTCAGCAATTGTGGCAAACATGTGGCAAACACGGAACTAGCAGTTTTGATCTCAGCGTTTTAATCCCCCCCTCCCCCTATTCAGAAAAAACAAGACATGAATGAAACGCCGATTGCCTGTCCGCACTAACACTGTCGCGCTATGAAGCACAAACGCCATTTTATTTATTTGTATGACGTCAGATTTAAACCTTATTTGTCAAATCCATAAGGACGTTAGTTCCATTCGTCGTGCTTCAAGTCGTTTTGCACTCCGTCGTCCAAAAAAAAGCATTCCCTGCAGAACAATAATGGCACTGAGGGTAGCCATGTCGCTGATATTGGTCCTCCTGTCTGCTGTAATTTGCACGGGACATGCTGACGGAGCTGACGATCAGGCCTGCAAAGACCTGTATCCGTCCCACGGATACACTGCCAAGAGCGCCGCAGAGGGCCACGCCGAGGGCTACCGTCTCGTCCAAGACAAAGAGGACTACAAGCCGGGCGACGTCATCACAGGTGGGCCTTCGCATTTCTATTTCCTTGACGGACATAAAAAAGGAACTACAAAATTTTCGAATATTTTGAGTGCCTCTAAAGACATCTTGACAACGCGTAGCCACTTCGTTGTCGACTTTTTACCGAGGGTGAGATGCAGGGGCGGATCCAGACCTCCATTTTAGGGGGGGCGGTTCCTCGGTGTAAAACGGCGGGGGGGGGGGGGGGGTGTTTATATTTTTTGTGGAGTTATCTTTGTTACTAAACTCTGATAACATAATATAGATCTTGAGAGCTTTTGTATCGGTTTACCTGTCGGGGATGAACTCTTTGAATTAAAACCTTTCGGGTGACCACGCTAGAGTTAAGTATCTAGAAAATTGTGGTGGCACTATCCTTTCTGAACACCATAACGCAAGGAATTTTGTAGTTCATAGGAAACGGGATTACTCCATTCGCGTGGCAGCGCGCTAGAAATAGAAAAAGAAGTTTAACTACTGGGGATGAATGTTTGGTGCTATAGCGGCTGTGACAATTGCAGACAGTGTAACTTGATGGCTCAGATATCCCCGGCGGGGCTACAACTTTTGGGCTCCTTTTGCTTGAATATTTATATATTCTCGTTACACCCGCAGAGCATGTACGGACAGCCAACCTTTGCCAACTATACGGAGGAAGCTCATGCAGCTAATGACAATGCGAAAAACGTTTTAATCTAAAACTCGGCTGTTCTTTGAGATTAAGCTTGGCATAATAGTTAGAACTTTATATTCAGTGCAAAAATGCGGAACGTGGTTTTAAAACATACTTTTCATTGTCGCCGGTTGCTTCAATCAAGCGAGAACGTTGCAAACAAGCGACAAAAATGGCCCGGCGGCTTCGACGCTGCTCGCGGCGTCAAAACACTGTTGACGCAGCGAGCGAAACGAACGCTGCCAGGCAAGTTCGTCGGTTGTTCGCCGTATATTTGGAATGTCCAGAGCGCAGCACATGCGGCATTGCCAACCCAAACTCGTGTTTTCACCTGTTCTGGATGCAACTCGAGAGAACGAAAGCGAATAACTGTTGAATATTTTTGAAAGCATGTTGCAGTTCGGCAACTATAACTTTTAAACTTAGACAAGACCTTAAACCAGCAATGGATCCTTTCAAATTATATTCAATTGCACTTTGTCTGGATATTTTCTGTATGAAAGGAACACTCACTTGTTTCTGGGTAGTTAGCTCATTCGTCAGGGTCGAGAGGACAGGTGCAGAGATATGATGGGGAAGAGCGGTTGTCCGGTCGGCGAATCTCAACTGGACTAAAGACCGATCACGACTGCAGCATGGATGTTTGGGAGTCGGTGTTCACTCGAACGGGCACAGGCACTGTCTATTTAATTTATGTATAGTCGCATCTTTGAAAGGGCTCGTTTTCCCCAAGTTCCTAGGTAGGGAATTCGAAGCCGCAGTTGCAAACCAGCAAGCCCCGCCTCTGTTCCGTTCGACACACACATATTCGCTCCTGCAAAGCCGCGCGAAAGCTCTGCCGTCAATCCACAGAAGCCGCGTTTAACTCGAAAAGTAAAGACGGCGCCAAGGGGAGACAAGGGGTAGCGGGCGCCTTTCCTAAGATATGTCCCGCCACCCTAAGTTGAAACGGCATTGTATACAAATAAATGCCTACGGCGTCGGCTTGAGGACCCCGTGTAAGCAGCCTCCAGCCTTTAGAGTGCACGTACCGTTTATCTTTCTTTTATTAGCTTCCCGCCACGAGAAGTCGTACCGCAGGCAGTATGAAGCCCATTGGAGGAAACATCTCCACCTTCTGGCGCTCGTCGGCTTCTTTCTGTATTCCGCGCTGCGGCGCTGATCCTCAGTGAGGAATGGAGGCGAGGACGAAAGCGGGCTTATGTTTAAGCCAAGGTCGTGGGGAAGTCCGGAGCGTCTTCAGGAGAAGCCCAGACCCAGACTACACTGTACCCAGAGCATTTGCTTCCTCTCTCAGTTGAGAAGAAAAGCAATTGTTCACCTGGTTGTACAAGCTGCATCCACCCCCCCCTGGAACGTCTACTCCTAGTACGTCCCCTCCGCACTTCCCTTGGCAATGAGCACACCCTGCCAATAAGATACCTTTAGTGAGCCCGTGGGCGACAGCATCTCAATGCAAGCCAAAAAAGACATGCCAAAAGACAAGCCCAGAACCACGAAGAAACCATCAAACGAAAAGTGATGAAAAGGCGGCCGCTAGAGAGGAAGGATAATCCGCTGTGTATAGGATCGCACCCTTGAGGAAGGCTGCTTGGCGTCTGCGTTTGGGAGCTTTCAGGGCACAAATTTTTCGCAGACAACCTCCAAAGAGAGAGAGGGAGACAGAGAGAGAGGGAGAAAGAAAGGGGACTAGATATGTTGAAGGTATTTTCCCCCCGTGCTCGACGTGCTGGCCTTGTTTGGAAGTGTGCCTGCAGTCGAGGACCCTGATATTTGGTGCGCCTCCCCACTGTCTCTCCACCTCGAAACTCCTAGCGCCGTCCCTGTCGGGAAGACGTACCGTGACCCTGACGGAGATAAACCCCACTTTGGAAGCGCCCAGCAGGCGCGTCCACCCACCGCTGTTTTCATCTTTTGTCCCTCGCGTCGATTGCTTACGTTTTTTCTTCGAGCTGACGAAGAACCCCGGGGGCGGGGGGGGGGGGGGGGGGGTTGCCTGGCGAGGCGTTTGGGGGGGGGCGATCGCCCCCACCGCCCCCCCCCTTGGATCCGCCACTGGTGAGATGTAGCATTGTGAGATACCGTATCGTACGCCTGTTCACCTAAAACACTTCGCTTGTGGTTTTAAAGGGATTGTGCGGTTCAATCAGCTACCTATTCTATCCAGACATTTTATCATTTCAGAGAGGAATGATTCTTTCACAGTGCTCAAATTAAAACATGTCCATTTAACGGTACGGTATAGCGCGTCCGAGTATTTATTTCAAATTGTCCACATCTAGACGCTCATGGGTTACTGCAAGATATGAGAGCAAATATACGCGGGCACTAAGCCTCTCTCTATACCTTTTCGGTATAGAGAGAAATATATTTGGATTCCACCAAGGTTTTAGATTTTTATCAATAATCATTTGAATGCAATCTGGATTTCATGTTTCCAGAAACAATTCCAGATAGATGTCACCTCACAAAATCAGTGCAGTCCACGGTCCAGTCCAGCCCAGTCCAAACCAACGACGGCTGCATGCCCAAGGGCAATAAATGCCTACACATTTAAAAATAACTTGTATATGCCTTGTGTTGGAAGGCAGGCATTTTAACCGACAATTTAGAGTTATGGTTGAGAATCTCAAAGGTGTGTTTTGCTCAACACTCTGCGTTTCAATGATGATTCTGCTATGTGACATTTTTTTTTTTTTTAAAGTCCGCACCACAGAGAGGGTTCAGCATACGTTTCCTGTACATTGACACTGGCCTCGGAGGCCTCTCCTTTCATGGGGTTCCTGATCAAGGCTTTCGACGAGAACGAGAAGGACGTGGGCTCCTTCAAGGGCACCGGGTCCGACTCAAGGGCATTCCGCCACTGTGCCGGGATTACGCACACCTGGAGAGACCTGAAGAAGAGGGTTGTCGTCCAGTGGCTGGCACCAGAGGACAGATCCGGCAAGGTCCACTTCAAGTAAGTTTGACTGATGTATGTCTCCACAAGCTGGAAAATGAATGTAGCCGGAAATATTTCTCAAGCCATGGTCTTCTCAGTCTCCACGACAATTTTGCTCCAATTCACATAACAAGTATAACCCATAGAGTGTTCAACGTAGGTTCCTCAAATGCGAAAAATGCTATTAGGTGGGTGCTCTCCCTTCCTAGATCGTCTTTCTGTCATAATTGCTTAATTGCCTATTGCATTCAATCCAACATTTATTTCTAACAATAAGAACTTCCAATCATACCAGAATATACGAGAATATTAAAGTCATTAATCAGTCATAATTAGCAATCACCTGGTTGCTGTGTTTGAAAGTTTCCAAATATTTATTCAATAAACTTTCTAAACATTCCAGCAATTAATCCGTATTCAGTATTGGGTCGACTTTCTAGTGCTATTTTTTATTTGGTCTATCAGCTTGGCACAAAGAGTACGTTGTAGTGCGGAAGGAAAAAGATCTCTACTAAGCTTCCCTACCAAAAAACCTCGTTTAACTTTTCGCTATCTGGATTATGGAAGTGTAAATCTATCTCGGTTCTTTCTGGATTTCAGGTTTTCAGAAATTATTTTTTGTCTACAATCTGGATTTGAGGTTTCCAGAAACAATTCGAGTTATATTACCAGTTTCATAATCTAGAAGGTAAATATTTACTGTTTATTTTCGGTAGGGTCGTCTTGAATAAAATGTGTGTTTCGGATCCCCAAGTGTAAACATAGCTTGCAGGTTTAACTCCTCGCCACTGAGAAACACGCGGTCACTGGCAGTAAGACAAACGTACATAGGCAACCAGTGCTAAAAGCGAACAAAAAGGAAAGTGCGTAACAAAGTTGTTGGTAAATCAACTAAAATGACACAGCGAAGCTTTTTCGAAGGCTCTACAAGTGAACAGAAGGAATGCGTGCTAATGATGTTAAAATATGAAACCTTAATATTAGTAATAATATATTAGACAAAGTTCAAGTTGAACACAATGAAGATTTCATAAGATTTCGATAAGCCAATATTCTGTTCACACACTCAAGCGAGGATATACCCCCCTCATGCGAGAGCCACAGCAGTATTTTGGCACGAAGCAGTTGAAGGTTTAAGTTCAGCGAATACCTAGCGCGGTACCAGCTCCTACTACAGGGTGAAAACATTTATTTTCTTTTTGTTCCAGGGTCACAGTCGTCAAACAAGTAAAGGACTTCTACCACGCCATTCCAAGCACATTGGCTTAAACCGACCCAATGTTTTTACGACAGAAGAACGAAATAAAGACAATAAACGCTCAGGCTTTTTTTTGTAATTTGTGTCATTTTAAATATTACCGGGTATTGGATTGAATCCCACCCAATTTGCGTACAAACGTGCGCGACGTGTACAGGCAATGGTCGCAAAGGGGTTTTTGTTTGATTGCACGTGCCGTGCAAATACACATTCTTGAGTATATGACATAAAATCTATTATTCATTTAAATTATACAATAATGCTGTATTTATTGTACTTTTGCCATTGTATTTATGTGCGTGAGTATGTGTTTTATTTTGTGTTTCCCTGCTATAATGCTTCGGCGCTGCAGGTTGTTTCTGTAAATAAATAATATTAATAAACAAATAACACCCGAAGCCCTAAGTCGCGTGGTCTCCGTCGCCCATTAGCCTTATTTTTGTCCCTGCGACTTAATCGTCATGGCCACAATACTGTCCCTTGAATCGGTGTTGTAACTACCTTTGGTACGGAGGCCCAGAGTCATCTGGGTTTTATTATAACCACCACAGTTCAGTTTATAATTAGGTCTGAGACTTAAAAATGAGTTTTTGGATTTCACAAAAATCGGCATATCCTTGAATGTCAAATGAAGATCTGGAATATTTTCTTGTTTTCGGAAAAAAACACATACATAATTTTGCCTCAGCCAAATCATTTAACTCATTTTAATTGGCCCTGTTTAAAATATTGTTGATGGGCAGCTAAATCATTCAGGCAGAGGAATGACCGATGCAATAAATATTTTTTTTTTTTTGGCTATAAGCAAATCTTTATCGATAGATCAAAAACCAGAGACTAAGTTAGCTGCGCTGCTATTGGTCAGGGCTACAAACATGTAAAAAGAATAAATGAAAATGCTTCGATCTTTATTGCTGAGCTGCAGTCGACCACAATGTCAAATATCGTAGAAAAATCTGGAGTTGGGTAAGTTGGCACATTTTAGATTCGAAAAGCGCCAGAAAACAAGGACAACAGAAGGAATAGACGAAACGATGCGCTACTTTCAACTGAATTTTTATTCGGAAAAACAAACAATTATATACACACCCAAGCAACCATTTGCTTGTAATCAAACTTCTCATGAGATGAATTCAAATTCCTTATCTGATAAAAGGACTGAGGAAGTGCTTTTACAAGCATCGCCCTTCACCCTGATTTTATTCTATATCGAAATATCGATATAGAAAGTCTGTTATTTTCTCGGACTCTCTGAGCTCACTCAAAGCACTCAACTCTCCAACTTCTTGGAAGAACCCTCTGCTTGTGCAACTTTGTAATGCACTTACAAAAGCACTGGTAAAAGATATACAGACTAAGTTCTGCTGGGTTCCTAGCCATATCAGCATTGATGGCAATGAGGCAGCTGACCGCTTAGCTTCTGCATGTGTAGAACAAACAATTGACTATGACAGTATCCCTGCTACTGATTATTGAGTACCACTAAAAAGGCAAATAAAATTCGCATGGCACAGGGTATGAGATTCCCATCTACAAAACAAAGTCCATTTAATTAAACCCATCCTGAGTGAGGGGCGCAGTGACAAATACCGAGAGCGTCTTTATGAGATAGATTTATAACGGTTGCGAACAGGACACACCCAGGTTAGTCATAGTTACCTCCTGTATAGGAAGAGTGAACCGAGCTTTGGCTTTTGTTCTGAACCATTAAGTATCCTTCACATTTTTTTTTAGTTTGTCGAGACTTTGAAGAGCACTGTCGAACTTGTTTTTCTATATTTTATCATGAACATACAACATTTTACCCGGTGACGAGCCTCTGGTCCCATTCTCACAACTTTCAATGTTTTGGAAGAAATTAATATTCCGCGTAAATTATAAACACTGTTTAAGGAGTCTAGTTTCTAGTAGGTTCACCTTGAGGCTTTGGGCAGTCTATAAAATATGTGGGTGTCCTTTACACGATGCTTCTGGTGCGCTATAGCCCCGATGCTGTTGCGCTAAAAAAAAAAATCAAAACTAACCCTATTTACTCTCATCTCATTCATTTTTTTAGATTCAAATTTATTCTTTTCACCTTCACAACATGGTTCTCGCAAATTACTGTCCTGCGAAACTCAATTTCTAACGTTCGCTGTTTACCTACTTTCCATTCTTGACCGAGGATCCCGGATTGACTGCTTCTTCTTGGTCTTTTGCAAGGCGTTCAACAACGTCTCTCACAAACTCCTATTTTTTATACTCTGTAAACTTAAAATAGACCCCAATGCTTTGTCATCAATTCAATGTTTTCTAACTGATCGTTCGCAGTTTGTTACTAGCAATGAAGCTAAACCTTGTCTCAGCTCTGTTACTTCTGGTGTCCTCCAAGTTTTCGTTCAAGGGACCCTTTTATTTTTTATTTCTATTAATGACCTACCAATGAGTGTATCCTCATTCTTTAGTTTATTTGCCGGCGACTGGGTAATATACCGTGAAATTACTAACGATTCTGATACCACACTTCGTCAAGGTGACCTTTGTGCGGTATCCGGATGGTGTAATGTGTGATAAATATCTGTTAATACTAACAAATCTAAAGCGCTGAGTGTGTTTCGTTGAGACACGTCACCGTCATCGAACTCAATTTGTAACACTCCTCTGCATTTTCTGTCGTTTTATAAATATATTGGTGTACATATTACTTCTAACATGTCATGGAAATCTCATACTGATCACGCCATCGCCAATACTAAAGGTATGCTTGGCTACCTAAAAGGAAATTTCCTTTCAGCCCCTATGTCCTTAGAACTAATTTTATAAAAAGCACTAGTTCGCTAAAACCTCGAGTATGCCGCAGCAATCTCGTATCCCTGTTAAAACAATGCTCATGCAAAACATTCAAGCCATGCGAAATAGTGCAGTACGTTTCATATTCCGTAACTATCATCGCACGGCTAGTGTCTAATCAATGAAAACCAATATATAACTTCCTCTTCTTTCACTACGCCTAAAATTGTAACGACTCACTTTTTTACAAAACCTATCATTCTATCGCCTCACTGAAGGACTTACTTTTTCTGAAGCCCTCTTTTATTTCTCAGCGCGTCGATCCTCACTTTTTTAAGCAGACATGCACATGTTACTCAGAAATTGTTATTAAGTTAAGTTACTGAGTATTGGCTTAAAATGAATTTGAGTAGAGTAGAAATTACTGAAATGGAAAGTTACTGAGTAAATTCCTAACTACCGTAAAAAAGTAGCAAATTACTTTTGAAGTTACTTTTATATTTTTTGTGGTAACAAGCAAGTACACAAATATAAAGCGGCTTGTGTTCTGACAGAAATGCTTTAATAGCTGGTTCTGCTTGTGCGGGCCTAATAGCTATGTACTTTGTTTTTTGACAATGATGCTGCGGATGCATCATTTATACTTTGAGGTTTACCACTGCCTGAGTTTGATTTTGCAGACAGTGTTTGATTGTTTACAGTGTTGCGTAAAGAAAATTTAAAACGTATTTGACTTAAAATAGAAAGTAAATGAGAGGATATGTACTTCAAGTGCATACTCTCAAGTACACCGAGTGCTATGTACTTGAAGTGAAGTGCTGTAAATACAATGTATTTTCAAAGTTAAGTACAAGTACTTTTTAACACGAACTTTTATGATGTCCTTTCGTCCGCTATATGTTTTTTTTTTTTTTTTTTTTTCTGGTACGCATCGTTCCAGGGGTAATCGAAGGCGGGTAATTTTTTCGAATATGGCGGCAAATATTGGATGAAGTCAAGTGGCCAAAGAGTAGGTGTTTTACTGTAGATCACGAACTATTTAACACGATGAAATTATAAGGCACATATTGTTATCGGTCTTATAGCCGCCATTACTTTACTCAGAGAAATGACCAAATGGCGTCTCGAAAGACGATAGCACGTTTTCACATGACGATACATCATTTTATTTATTTTCAAATTGGGGGAATGTAGTTTGAAGTCGGGGGTTGTACGTTCCTCGGAAAGTACCGGAAAACAAAAGTTTAGTGCAGTACTACATGCTCAGAGAATGTACTTGAAGTAAAGTTCGAGTGTTCTAAACACTCTTAAAGTAGTACTTCAAGTACCATGTACGTAAAGTACCTCCCAACATTGCTTGTTTATTATTATTTTTTATGTAAACACGTTGGGGGAATTACAAAGGTTTCTCGAACGATCTTCGAAGCTGGGAACACCTGCATATTCTGAGTCTTGGGAGTGGATGCTACATTTGGTTGCCTTCTTTGAGTGAGGATGCAGTGTGTACACCTCCTGAAGTGGGCGAGAGTTTCTATGTTGGGGAGACGCTTGGACAAGCCCTTTCTTCAAATACGTCAAGTGTCCTTAAAGGACACATGCAAAGGAAAAAAACATTTTTTTTTTCACATTCTGGTTTGGAAAAGGAAGTCAAAAAACGAATTTACAACGAAGAAGAAAAATGTTTAGAGCTACAATTACGGCGCGATACGAATTTGTAGTTGGCGCCCGCGGGAGCCGCGGAAAAGTGGTACTTATTTGTCACGTGACTGGCCCTTACTTGTCGCGTGGTGCTTGCGCTCTTTCGGAAGCTTCCTATGGTCTCTAAAAGTAACTTATGCATCTTTGTTTGAAGTATGACAAAAAACTAAGATTAATTAGTAACTTTTAGAGCCCAAAGGAAGCTCCTGAAAAAGCGCAAGCTGACGTGATAGACCTGTGCACCGGTCACATGACGGCGGCGGCGCCCCGAAGCGGACGAACTTGTGCGGCGGCGGCGGCGGCGGCGTGGAGAAACGCGTTGAAGCGGCGTTGCACAACGCACAGCGTGCGGCGGCGGCGTGACTTTGCGGCGGCGGCGACGCAGCGCGGCGCCGCACAGGCCTACCACGTGACCAGGGGCGGCTTCCGCGGGCGCCAACTACAAATTCGTTTTGCGCCGTAAATGTAGCTCTAATTTTTTTCCTTCGTTGTTAATTCGTTTTATAATATTCTTTTATCATCTAGCCTGTTTAAAAATTGTTTTTTTTTCTTTGCATGTGTCCTTTACGGTTCGGTACGCGGCCAAGAAAGGCCAGTCGTCGGCGCTAATCCCGCTGTTATTCGGCCTCACTGGCGACATGGCCGCTCCCCGCGCCTCGCAGCAGGGTTGTTGCAGTTGGGGGCTTGTGAAAGTTTGAGGGGGTTTCGGACCCTACAAAGTACTACCCCCCTGCCTAAGCCACACGCTTTGCCCTTGTCTGGTCGCACTGTTTTAAACCAAGGTGCTAATTAACCAACTAGCCCAAACATACCTTTTATCATGCTCCCCACTTTGCAAAAAATCAGCTGATCTTCCAACATTGTATCTCTTTTTGCGCAGGAATATATGTTGATGAGTTAACCTACCACTAGATTCGAAAGTAAGTTGTAACTTGAGTAGAAGTTACTCGGAAAAAATAATTAGAGTAAACTACCAATTACCGAAATAAAAATCTTATTGGAAGTTACTAAACTATTCGCAAAAGTAGTTAAACTACAGTAACTTGAAAAAAGTAGTTGAACTACGAACAAGTCTGCAGGCCTACCTCACTGCAAAACCTCCGCGTACATTGACTCATTCATTCCTAGAACGTCCTCTGATTGGATCCACCTTCCCGTATCTTTAGTAAATATATTATCGATTGATTTATTTATGGTGTCATTGATAAATCAATTTCGGTAAAACATATTAGGCTGCACTATTGTTTACTTTCCAGCAGTAGTGCATTGTTGACCTGTGTTCTTTATTTTTGTGTGACCTTTTTTATGTTGTCTGTACCCACACATCCTGTAGTGCCCTCTGAGTTCTGAAAAGATTGAAATAAAAAATAGAAAATAATAAATTGTGCAATTCTTTGGGGCAGACTCCTTTTTTCAAGCTTGACAAGCAGTCGTTGGCTATACCAGTACCTATGTTTGTCACTGGGGGCAATATTTCTTAGCCGCATTCCGGGTGGTAGATGTAAATAGACGAGAGTCTGAGACAAAGGCGAGGTGCATAAACTGACACAAAGAAAGTGACGCAATAGGGCCTATCAATTGCATTTGCCACGAACTGCACCCTTCCTACCTTCCACGAAATGGAGAAAAAAAAATGAATTTCTATATAAATCCGTATTTCGGAATATCATTTTTTTTTGCCATTTTTGCGGAAGTATTTGGAGGTTTTTCGTTACATAAAATGCAAAGGTACCGTAATATTTGTATTTTGGCCTTTTACATACTAATCTCAGTATGTATATTTCGAAATATTTGTTGGAGTCTTTCTGTTCAGCTCTGAACTTCATTCTCACGAAAAGTAACTACGGGGTAAATTCGATCCCTCACAAGGCTTATCTTGTTTGCCCTTTCTTCTCGAGTCTAAAGTGCAGCGAAAAGCTCTTTTGTTCGTCGTTTTTTTTTTTTTTTTTTTTTTTTTTTTTTTTTTTAATGTCGGCTTTGCGTTTTGTTGAGAAAACCGGAATAACTCGCCAACTTAGAAGATTCAAAAAACGACACTGAAGTGACTCAACGAAGAACGGTGGCGGTTACGGTATTCGCAACTATCAGACCTGTAGGGGGCGCACTTGTTCCTATCAAAAGGGTTGTCATATGGATGATCGCCGCGGAAGTGAGGAATGATTCCTGAATCGTTCAATCTTGAAGTATTTCACTTGCTGCTAACCGCCCTGGAAAATGACACAAAGCACTGGTTCAACAAGACGCAATCCTTTATTGACTGTCATCGCCGCTCTTAGCGACCCCAAAAAGTCCCCGAACATAATTAAGCGCTGTCCTTTTATTTGCGAGGCCGCGCAGCTCGTGCGGGCGATCGTACTGGCCATCTTGTGGGGAAAATGGCCAGAGATGATTTAACATGCGGGCAACCTGATCGACCTCATTGCATTCACCTTGCGCTTTGTACCACCAGGCTGTCCACACTTCTCCCCATTTCCAGAAGACGAATGTGTGCCGGCACAGAAGATATTGGGTTGTCATTCCTTCTGGGTCACCGAGAGTAGAGTTTTTGCAAATTAGCTATCACGGGTACCACTGAACCTTCTTGCTCGGCCTTTGGACCGGCACCAGCTAGCACTGGCGGGTGAGGGTTACCAAGCGACGTGCTGTTTCAGGAGCGTAAAGGAATAATAGATATTATATGATACTCGCAAAAGTGTGCTCACTGAGTACGTGAGATTATACAGACGCTGCTGTTTGCGTTTATTGCATCTGTTGCATGTTTGTAAACGATGGGGAGAAGTGAAGGTTTCCAAACCCATCCCTAATAATTTTTCGAGTCGCGAAGTTAAAAACAAAAAAAGCCTGGGCGTTTATTTGTCGCTTTTTCTGTACAAACAATGGGCCGGGCTAGGCCAACGTGCTTGGAATGGCGTGGTAGTAGTCCTTAAATTCTTTGACGACCGTGACCCTGAAACAGAACGACACAAAAAATGTAGTCTCCGTGTGTGGGGGCTGATTCCGCGAAGTATTCACTCAACTTTAAACATCAACCTCTTCGGCGCCAAAAACAATACGGCGTGCTTTGTGGCTGCCGCGTGATAAGGTTACTTTGCCTGATTACGTACATCATTTTTTTTTTTCGAACCCGAGAGAAATGTTTGTAGTACCTTCGGAAATTGGAGCGTGCAAGTGGCAGAAAGAAGCGTATACACCAACTCGACTCTGTTACGTCACGCCGCGGTGGTGGCGCTTCGGGCGCACTTCCGGTCTAGCGTACGAGCGGATGACGCTATGTGGGCCGGGCATTGCGGTGTTGTTTTGGAAGAAACCAGACTTCAACCTGCCTTCTCGTAAAAACGCCGCGACTGGGGCTGCACCAAAATAGCCGGGAAAGATGTCAATATCAGTTCTCACGTGTCTTCTTCCTGTCCGGTTCGTTCGAAAACGTAAGTAGGTGCCGTGAGAAGGGAAAAGGACGCCTTCAGACCAAAATTGCTTGCGCGGGAAGCACTTTTGGTTGAATGTACGGACACGTGTGGTCGTCAGAATTATTTCTTTTGTTTTCCAGTATGAACGCAGGAAAACCGTCAAGTTGTCTGGACTACCCGCGGACCACGTTCTGTAGGCCGTCACGTTCAAAGGGCCGGGTTAGCGTTCAAATTGTCGTCTGCTCATTCGAAGTAGTCTGCTTTTCCAGAAGTGTCGTCTGAATGTTCAAACAACAACGGCCCTGTAGACCACACATTCACGGGGTAATTGTGATAAAAAGTAAGGGCAGGCCTCTAAAGACTTGTGAATTTGAGGCATGTTTGTGGTAAGTATACGCGATGTAAAGAGTGCATACAAAGGCATGTTTAGCATTGTTACCGGTGGCTTTCACCGACTTGTTATGTCTGATTCACATGGTCCGATTCTGCTTCCGATTTTTAGCATTTGGAGCATCGCAGCTACCCTTCACGCTTTGGCAGTACGAGTGACGTCGTGACTAAATATAGCGTGCAGAATCTCCTCATGTAAATCAGGCTTTAGCGTCCATTGTCCGGCGTTCAGGCGGAATGAATCGCCGCACGTCACATTATTTACACGAAGTTTTGCGGTGTAACGAGCCTCATAAATCTCGCGGAGTCCACTAAAGTAGTCAGTCATTGCCAGAAAGACGTAGGATTAACATCTCCAACGCGAAAGGGAGCACGGGAACTCACACCGCCACCGACAACGTCGCATTCCAATGTTTTGTTTATGGGCGACGGCGCGCGTTCCGCTAGGGGCGCTCTGTTTTGTTTGTAAACAAGAGTTGGTGTATACCGCCGACACAAATCCTGCGACTAATGGGCGTCTAAACGTTTTAGCTATGTGGAACATTTAGGCCGTACTTTAAGGGTTCGTCCCAATTTAATCAAAGAGAATGTGGCTTTCACTGGAGAAGACCAATGTCATCGTATTAGGCTTGGTTTGCGACGTAGCACCGGAGACATACAACCCTCTTTTTAGTGCATATCATTTATAGGACTAGCCTCATGAATCCGTGTCCGTGGCATAAAGCCTCGATGACGTCACAATATTACGGGACACAGTGAAGGGTTTATATTTACTCACGAAACCCTCGCAAAGTACCCTTGTTTGCTCGAAAGAAAAAAAAAGGAGAGCGCGAAGAGACTCTCTAAATATTATACATTGAGAGCGCTTTTGGGAAATGCCAAAGAGACAGCAATGCTTCTTGTGTATAATGCCCGGTGTTTTTGGGAATACTTATATTATTTCCTAAGTCGAAAACTGCAAAAAAGGAAAAAACAAAAAGAATAACTGCCAGTGACAACAGACACTTTAAATATCGAAATAAACAAGAGGTTAGCGTATTTTCCGGACCGCATAGTTCGCAGGGTAAAATTTGGGGTTAGAAATAAAAGTGTTTGCTTAGTTAGGTAGTACGGACGCCGTGCATAGCCCTCGCCGGGTCGACGTGAAAATCTTCTCCTACACAGCACACCTTGCCGAATGACTGCTTCCTTCGCTCACAGAAAAAAAGCTTGTATCACACATAACTTATCTCTAACATGATATTTCATTCGCAAAATTCGTCACAACTCGTCCTAATGAACAATGTAGACAACAATTCCTGTTTGAATCCGCATCTGTAGATAATCCACCCACTGCGTAAGATATTAACTTTAAAACATGAATAGGCGCTTTAAAGCAACGTGACGTAGACGCCGCCATATTGGTATCACGTGATCCGCGTTCTTGGAAGACTACAAGAACGCGGGGAATGCAGGGATGCGCTGAAGTATCCACCCGCTCAGTAAGCGCAATGCCGTCGATTCGATAACGCGAATAATATTATCGTCCGCGTTTAATCGTCGCCGGTCCTGCACCTGCTGTGCTGGTTTTCATTTTAGCGCACCCCCATGCTTACTACGGTCTTGAAATAATTTCAGAAATTTTGTCTTTTTTTATTTCTAATTTTTGATTTTTAATTTGAACTATATTTTAATTTACGTTCACGTAAAAGTAAACTAGTAAATGTTAGGTTAATAGTTTGCCAATTAGTGTGTTTTCTGGAATTTCTGGCGTCTGCCATGGCTGGGAGTTTGTTTCTGAAGCGTTTTATTTTTCAACCACCCTAGTTTTAAGAATTTTTGAAAGTTTTCGCAGTACTCGGTATGATTGTCATAACTAACGAACTATTTTTTTACAGCGGAGCTGTAGTTGGCTAGGGTCTCGTGGATTTTTTATGTGCGTCAATAAAAACTCGCAACGCCCTTTCTTTATCGTCGTTCCAAGCGTTCGCGTGCCTAGTTTCCTTCCACTCTCCCGAGGTGGCTGTCCCGTCGCGCGTGTCTACTTTCCTCCAGGTGCCGGTCCCGTCGCGCGTGTCTAGTTTCCTCCGGCTACCGATCGGGGTGGCGATAGTCGTCCAGGCGAATGTATATAAAAAAACAGAAAGACAAGTTGCCGTCCTTCATCTCAATTTCACTTCTCTTCTCTCGTCGTCATGAAGACGCCGCGTATAGTCTGGACTCCCGAAGGTCAATGCGTCTACGAAGAGCAACCGCGGGAACGGCAACGAGAATGTAAGCGGCGGCGGCGGGCGGCAAACACAACCGATGGAGATCGTGCATAAATGTGTTCGTGCCTTTGTTCAAAACGTTGTCACGTCTGTGTCGTGTGCTAAGCAGCTTCGCTGGTCATCAGCCTTCACAGAGTGGGATGGCTCATGATTTTTTTTTTCTAACCATTCATTCGGTGTAAGCAAATGTGAAACAGAACAGCAAAATCGGCGGTGTCGATTGAAATAACTGCGGCTACGTTTATTTTCCAGCTTGTTCAAACATATATCAGGTGAACTTACTTGAAGTGGACCTTGCCGGACCTGTCGTCTGGAGCCAGCCACTGCACCACGACCCTCTTCTTTAGGTTCTTCGAGGTGTGCGTGATTCCAGAGCAGTGGCTGAATGCCCTCGAGTCCGGTCCGGTACTCCTGAAGGAGCCCACGTCCTTCTCGTCCTCGTCAAAGGCCTTGATGAGGAACCCCATGAAAGGAGAGGCCTCCGAGGACAGCGTCACTGCACACGAAAAGTATGCTTAACCCTCACTGTGATATGCCTTTGAAAACACTTCAGATATCACAGTGTACAGTAATGGTTGTAGAGCAGAGTCTTGCCGAGCCAGAGCATCCAGGTCGGTTATAATTTATTGTACAAAGAAGCCCGCGATTGAGAACACACGTGTAGACCTTTGCAAAAAGAGCTCTCTGGCCGCCGCCATTTCGCGATTCGAGCGAGAGTTGTGGAAACCCGTTCAGCGCGACTCCCCCCCCCCCTGTATTGTGCATTCGAAGTTCGCCAGTTTTTCTTGTAAGTTTTTACTTTATTTGCCTGTTCAGGATGCTTACCCTTTCTTTGTTATCTTCCACTGTGAGAACCAGGGAATACAAGGGCTCGAAGCCTGCTCGGCCTTCGCAGGAAACGAGCGAAGAAAGCGAACGTCAAGTAGTCAGCAACGCCGGCCGTTCGACGTTCTTCGAGGATTATTTCTGCTGAGATAATCTCCTAAAAGCCTTCCCAGCTATGTTCCGGGTCTTCGCGAAAAATAGCTGATAGGATTGGGTTCGAGGTATGGAGACGGAATAATCACGTTCGTTAATTTGCTTTGAAGCTGTGCAAAACAGCTGCTCTCTTCTACATGTGCCCCAAAACACACCGGACTCCGTCCGATCGTCGTGAAGTGACTATCGTCGACACTGTATATTGGATATGCTGTGTTATTCGAGACCTTTCTCAAATCATGTTCGGATAGCGCGGCAACGTGAGGTACTTAAAATATATGTTGTTCAATTGATGAGACTCGTTGAATTTCATGTTGTGAGCGGGGAATATCCATGCAGTGCGGATATCCAGTGTTGTCAAATATTTTCGACGGTTAAGACCTTTGTAGATTGACACGGCTGAGTGTATTGTGCCGTAAAATGATCAACCTAATATCAAACAAACATTCAAGTTGCATTCGTTCTGTCGCGCACGGACTCACCAAAACAGCTTTCATTTCTTTGCTTTGTTCCCGAAAATATTACAATGCATTCTTAAAAACCCCCAGAAATCCTATTCACCACAGAAAATAAAATAACAAATAGAACGCGGCAATTTAGCATCCCCTAGCGTCCGGAAGGGCGCCTACGCAGGCTGCCACAGCCCACTGACGCGAAAACCCACAGCCCAGCGCAGTCGGACAACATTGACGTACCCTCTCAAAACCAGGGACGCGCGCTGTAAATCGCTTCGTTGGAGACTGCCGCTGAAAAGGTCTATAGAACACAAGCTCGGAGTACAAGTGCCATAAAATGATGTTCTAAGTTCCTCTCGGTTCCAAGTATACTTTGCGCATCTCTCGAGTCTCAGTAGCACGACACGTCAATTAATTTTATTACCACGAAACTTTATTTATCGTGATAAACGTGTTCCTTTATAATGTGGTCACAGTCTGAATGTCATTGGCACATTTAGGCGGTTTTTGGGGCGTCGAAAAGCCTTTCAATACCGGACTGTTTTTTTAAAGTATATGCGCTTTATTCCACTTTAATATTTTTAAGTTTATCTACTTTATTTTGCAGTGCAAATTCAAGATTTCAGTTATTTGGATTACGCATATGTCAAACAACAGATTAACTCTCAATGGTAAGCGCATTAGGATACTCTGGCCATGTTTGCATCTCGAATATCCAGCTCTCTTTTATAAGACGTTCACCTGCTTAATAATAATGACAGTGAGAACATTTCTTATTATTCTTTAAAGTCACGTTGAGAGAAGTGGCTTCTTTCCTGGAAGAAAATTAATGTCTACAACTCTCTTTGCACGCTCAAGTACGAGCCAAGTATAGCACGATGCAATGAACTGGCTTCTTCTATTTCCAGTGCTTCCTATATCCGTCGCTGTGGACGCAGAATCAATTCGTGATGACGCCGACTGTCTTCCTTGGAGTTGCATAATCGCTAAATAAGGATTGAGTAAATGTCGAAATTTGGTTACTTGTTAAAGTGCGCGGAGCTTTACAAAAAACAAAAACCAGTTTCTGTTTCATTCTTTTACTGTTTAGTGCTACGAACGTGTATTATACTTGGGTAGGAGACGTGCTCATTATTTTAATCGACTGGTGCAGTGCGTTATCGGCTTAAAATTATCAATTTGTGGAAATAGCAGCATACGTTGCCGTCTGCATGTACACTCAGGACTGTGAAAATCTCCTTTCCTAAAAACTAACAAAACATGCATTGCTAGCAGTGGAAGTTAATAACAAGCAGTGGCAGTTAATACGGTCGCAAAACTAGTTTTAATATCGTGTATAGAATTTATTTAGTCAAAAACGTAGAATGGGATATTCCTTAGTGCTTTATAGACACCCCAGTGCACATTCGTGAAAGTATTCACACAGCAGAAAGATGTCTTTAGAGGCCCCTACCATATTCAAAAACTCTTTCGTTTTTCCTTTGTTTTTGTTTTATTTCATTTGCAATATCCTCCAAGTGCCCCGGCCCGCGCTAAAAAAATCATGGGAACGGTGTTCCTTCAGCTTGTCAGTGATCGGTATTTTCGACCCTATCCTTGGTTACACAGCTTTCGAGCGTAATTGGGAGTCACCCTGAAGAAGCGCCTGATATACCCCAATGACCTGTCATATCGCTTTTAAAATATCTCCTCAATGTCAGCGTTTTTTATACTGTGCATGCTGTCCACCCTTCAACCTGGGTGGGTTGCAGAAATCTCTTACATTATTATCATGCTGATTTAGTTAGAAACGCTAAAAATGCTATAAACAGCCCCGCGGACTCCGAGCTAAATCCTGTTTTTTGTTGTTGTGAATTATCGGCTTTTTAAGCAATTCCTGCTCCAACAACAATCATGAGAATGATAATATTGTAAGAGATTTCTGCAGCTCAGCCAGGTTGAAAGGTGGATCGCATGCGCAGTATCAAAAATGCTGACGTTGACGAGCAATTTTAAAAGTGATATGACAAGTCCTTGGGGTGTATCAGGCGCTTGTTCAGGGTGACTTCGAATTACGCTCAAGAACTGTGTAACCATGGAGTTCGTCGATAATTAGCGGTCACTAGGGAGCTGAAGGAACACCGTTCCCATGATTCCTCGAGTGCGGGCCGGGGCGCTTGAGAATATAGCAAATGGTCTATTGAGAACGCGCACCTGTGATGACATCGCCGGGCTTGTAGTCTTTTTGTTTTGGACGAGACGGTAGCCCTCGGCGTGACCCTCAGCGGCGCTCTTCGCAATGTATCCGTGATACGGAAAGAGGTGTGCGCAGGCCTCGTCGTCAGCTCCGTCCGGGTGTCCCGCGCAGATTCCAGCAGACAGGAAGACCAAGACCATCGACATTGCTACCTTCAGCGCCATCATGTTTCTGCAGTGCAAGAGAAACGCTTCTATCGGAAGATGGGAAAATACAAAACAGTATGACACATGACTAATGCAACTAACGTCCGTTCAGATATGACAGGTAAGGTAGTGGTTAGTTTGAACCTGACGTCGTACAAGTAAATGAAATTGTGCGTAACACGACGCTGGTTGCCCGAACAAGAACCATTTTGTTTTAAACTTTCTTTTCAAATTTGAAGGCTCCAATAAACCTATCAGTGGAGAAGGACGTGCTAACATCGAACACCATTATAAGCGGTAAATGTTGTTGGCCAAAGCAGTTTTGATGTAAAATCTAAGAAAAAAATGACTAGTCGATGTCGTGTTTGCGCTAGGGGTGTTGCGTAGTGTAGGTTTATCGACGACAAAGATATAAACTTTTTACGTTGAATTTATCGCTCCTTAATGTGGTACACTGTTCCTCCTTTTGTTATTGGATACGCTGTTTCTAGGGCTCAAAACCGACCAAAAATGGGTGCTTTGTTCATAAATGCCCGGTACACAAACGAGAGAAAAACAGAAGCACCTATGTACAGTCAACAGATGATATGGGAAAACAATATTCATTTTCAACAACGTCCGAACAGGCAGGTTTTAACATCTCGAACGTCCTGTTGTTGCTTGTCATTGACGTGGATGGGAAGGTATAATATCGTTGCATTTGACAATGTGCATACGTCACCTTCTCTTGTCCTGATTATGCCTCAGATCCTGCCTTTATGTATACTGCTCGCTCACGCTCACGTCACCTTGCGTGTTGGAGAATGGGCATACATATGAATTGTGGCGTATATGGCTTCTCATTTTTGACAGCCGATAGGCAAGATTTACCTTTTTCCAAATCATTATTATTCTTAACAAACATCACTGACCTAATAAAGCTTCTATCATACCTCGAGTGTCTCTTCGCAAACGACTGCGTCATTTACAGAGCCATCAAAGCACCAGATGACCATAGAACACTTCAAAGTGACCTGAATATAAATGAACAGTGGCGTAACAATTTGAAGATGAGCCTAAACATGAAAAGTACAAGTTACTAACATTCACTCGTCGAACCACCTCGTCTAACTTTTCTTAACCCCTAGTTATCAAATGCGTTGGTCACTGCACATCGCATAAGTGCCTAGGACTTCAACTCACCAGCGATCTCTTATGTAACAGCCACGTTAACAAGGTTGGTTTAAAAGCTAACCGCACACTCGGATACTTAAAGCGTAACCTCAAATTCTGTTCGCCCAAAGTCAAAAGGCTCGCCTACACAACCCTGGTTCGGTCCCAACTAGAGTACGCATCACCGATATAGTCACCATTTCAAAATTATTTCTCTAACAAAATATAAAAAAAATTAAAGTAGAGCTCTAAGGTACATTCACTCCGACTACTCTTCCTATATCAGGATCACTTCACTCGTAATCGGGCTGATCTCCAAACCCTTGCTTTTCGTTGACAGCTCACCCGACTTGCCCTTCTTCATAATATATATTATCACAATCCAATCCGCCGATGAAAATTGCCTTTCTCAGCGCCACAAATCGAATTTCCGCTAGGGCTGACAATGTGTGCAAAATCAAATTCACCCACACTTCATCCTTG
Organism: Ixodes persulcatus; assembly: GCA_013358835.2. NCBI lineage: Eukaryota > Metazoa > Arthropoda > Arachnida > Ixodida > Ixodidae > Ixodes > Ixodes persulcatus. Next base: position 198,481 of record JABSTQ010003286.1, read on the forward strand.
TTCTTCGCAAATTTCACGCTACCTCTTGCTATTCACGATTGGAATTCATTTCCCAACGACATTGTAGTTGAAATGAACACCCCTACGTTTTGCGAACTTATGAATGTTTTTGTTGGATCAAAAGAACGAGTTATAAAATTGTGCAGTGATTTGCTAAATTGTTATCGCTATTTAACATTTGTACCACGTTTTTCTTTTTTTAATTTTCTTATTGTTTTTTTATGTTTACTTTTCTGTTTAAACAAGTGTCTTCTTACTCTCCCTTGTGTAATACCCGGGCACGGGTCTTCAAGGTAACTAAATGAAAAGAAGAAGTAGAATAAGAAGATAGATGGTGTTATGGAGAAGTTAGCAACCTTGAAATGGCTCCGGCTTTCTGAAATGAAATGAAATAAACCTCGAACATCAGGAGAACATGTGCTCTGGAGATCTCTGGTAGCTTTTTTTTTTTTTTGTGCGCAGCAATTATTTTTTTAGAGGCAAAAAGAAAATAGTTACGCATAATTGTTCTTACCGCGCGCACTATATTTCGCTCATATTTTCCTAACCCTGCGAGCCGAAGCAAAAAGCAGTGCGAGTTAAGACCCGTTCACACTCTTGCGACCGAGTTCGACCGAGAGAAACCAGACCGGTTTTTAAGCCTCTTGCGATCTCTTAGGACCAGCTCCGCTGCAGCGGAGCTGTTCCTAAGAGATCGCAAGAGGCTTAAAAACCGGTCTGGTCTCTCTCGGTCGAACTCGGTCGCAAGAGTGTGAACGGGCCTTTAATCAGGGCCCTCCAAAGTGTCACGTAACGCAAGACCACTTGAGCTCGAATCATGACTTGAGTTTTACTTCACACATTAGAGGAACGGATTTGGTGAGAAATAATTGTAGCTTAAGACTCTAATCATATGAAGGGATTATTTATGAAGCAGGCTTTAAAGCTGAGCTTACCTGTCTGCAAAAGACCGGTGATAAACAAGCAGATATAATGCCGGAGTGCTGTGTGACTTAGAACTTCGCCAGCTTCTAGCTCTTAAACCTTTATGCAAGTTTGATCGTGGTGACAAAGACTGAAGCTCATAATGTGGACAGGCCTTCCAGGGAAGAAGAGAAGTGCGTCTGAACGGCACCGCCTACCGGATATTCGGTCTCATTTCAATTCTGACACACGCCATGAGATGGCGTGTGTCAGAACTGTTACAGCCGGCTGTTACAGCTGTTACAAACCTGTTATAGCAAGCCGTTACAATTGAACGTTACAAAACTCTAAAAATAGGATGATAAAAACACATTATGTCTTAATAACATTTGAACACTTTTTATCACTCGCTGCATGATGGCGTAGCGTAGATAATCTGCATCTCGCACACCAAGGCTACTTGAGCATGGATCTAGGTAAGCCGACTTTTTCATGCGTTAGCATTAGTACCCACATGACAGTGAAAAGCTGAGGGTGTCCGTCTGCGGACAAAACAGTGGAAAGGGAAGCGCGCCGCTTAGAGAGGAGTTTGTTTATACCCAGTCAATCGGAGTTTGAAAAACAAACAGCCCTCGTATCTATTCACTTGGGAAACTAGTTTCCAAGGCGACCTTACCTGTCCGCAAAGACGAGGCGACAAACTCGGATGAGAGCCAGGTTGCAACGGGACCTAGCACTAAGTTGGCAGTCGTTGCCTTTTATGTTCAGATTTGTAGCCTAATCAGGTTCTTAGTGAGTTACCTCAAGGGGTAGCCAGACCTCTTTAATCGTATGATTGATAAGGCATTTCTTTGTTCCAACCAAGATTTGGGCCTGTTGCTTTAGTATGTTTAATCTGAAGTATTCCTCTAAACGCAGGAGATTATCTTTTTGGTTGCACCATGTTTCTGCAAGGAGCTTTTTTTATATTTTGTAGCTGTGTGCACACTGTCGGAAGCCATCTAAATTATTTGGTTGCGCACACTTCATGGCATAAGTGCGTTTTTTGTTTAATTCCTGCACGTCAAGCATGGCTCAAAAGCAATGCGAAGGTGTGACGACGCGCTCTTTGTAGAAAGCGCGTTGTCTTTCAAGTTTTAGCTGCTACTTAGTTAAAGAACTTACATAACCATGGGGATTAGCCCCTATATTATATCTGTAGTAAAGTGGTAATTTGTACTATATGTACAAATTACCAATATATTGTACGAGTGCACAGCAATATAGTACTAGTACACAAAAAGTGTACTCGTACTATATTATATTCCTCTGGCCGTATAAATCAGCTGTACAGACCGCATTAGCGTACATTTCAGGAATTTTTTTTAAAAATAAATCTTTGAATTAAAAGCAAACACGATGTATATAATTTAAATATTCATGTGCACATAAGTATGCAGATACCTATATATCCTTATGAGATGTTAGGTTCGAGTCTGTTTAAATATCGGGTTAATAAAAAGTTAAGAAGATGTTTTCTCTTTTTGCTGTCTTACATTTTGTCCACTTTTTTAAAAATTCAAATCTTCCATATTTTTACTTCTGTTTTAAATTGTGAGATTTTAAATTATTTGGCAAAACCAACCTGTATACACTTTGTAAAACATTTTTTTATTTCTTCTTTTATTTTTTTTTTTTACATGCCCAGCGACCCCGATCGACGGTCAAGGAGCAGGCAGGGTTAGGCCAAATTCGCCGGGCCTTGAGTGCTTTCTTTGTAGTCTGTTCTACCTCCAGGATTCCCGCAAGAACACAGCTGAAAAAATCATTTTGCGTCAAACACCCTCTCCTGCATTCTGGCGCAGTGTCAAGGAGATATGGGAGTTGGCAAGCATTACCGACTGCATTGCAGTTGGCAGGTGACAGGGTTTGCAATTGATGCGATAGTATACAGTCTTTGCGAGTTGCACGCCGAGGAGCAAATTTCAGGCGAGCTTCTAGCTCAAAAGATAGTTGACCAATTGCAGGGTTTTCATATAAATCCGGCAAACACTCGCCGCTAAAATTTTCGACAATTAGGATTTATCCGAAAAAACTCAGAATTTCGAGGTCAGGATGATAAACTAAAAAGCAATATAATCAAATGAAATTGGGGTTTTGTGAAAGAAATTTGTGAGAGCATAGGGTCGTTGGACCTGAGAAGTTGAACCTTATGTTTCCTTTCAAATATTTGACTATTGACAAACAGGTTTACTGTAAATCTCGTAAACGTTCGTTCTGAACTTGGGGTCGTTGCACTTCTGAGTCACGGCAAAAGCCACTGTTTCAGTTTCCAGTTTGGAGCATACTATTTCTGCTTCTTAGAATATTGTTATAACAAAGCTACAGACTTGTTGGTTTCACAAAAGGGGGCAGGGCTGCTGGAGCTTCCATTCTCACCACCGACTACCTTCACCGGTGTTTAGTAATTTCAAAGTGTGTACGGTAATTGAAGCAATACTTTTTTGCAAGATTTGTCAATAAACAGTTAGTATTGCCGGCGCCGATTCTAAATGCAGCCGCAGAAATATCATTCGATGCAGGCGAGTTCTTACAAAGCAAGGGTACGTTCCTGTCCGTATATATTTAAAGCGATAGCTTTAAGGGCGACATTTTGCAGAGATTTCTAGGTTGTCGGCTGTTGTCGCAGCTATGGAAAACCCCTTCTCTGCGATCTTGGCGCGAGGCCAGGGAAGTCGGGTCTTCCCGTCGGCCGCGCCGCGCGAACCCCGAAAAGAGGGGAGCGCCGGCGTCCCGCCAGTAACGGCGCGATGAAGGGAGTCTTTCTGTCGTCTGCTTCAAACACTTGTTTTCAAACATTACTCGAGTTATACGAAAACCCAATCTGGCAGTATCCAGTTGCTACGGGTAATGTTGGATGGCTTTATAAACTACCCCTGCGCTTACCCACTTGCTTCACGGATCACTGAGCACTCGTGGCGGTCGTCAGTGGCATCCACGACGCCAACCACGACGGCAATGAGAATTAACCACGTCACACCTTCGCCCACAGGTACGTGACGACACCATTTCGTACGCATTGCACAACCATGCTACAGCTATCGCTTTTACTCCTTCGCACAATCCGAGCGTTTATTATTATTGTAAATTTAAAATACTGCAAACCGAGTAAAATTACATTTCGAATTTAAAATTAAAACTTGGAATCTAGAGAAAAATCCTCCGAGTACCCCCGATTTCTTTGCGAAAAATAAAGTTGGCGAAACGATCTCCATATTTCACCAAAAAAATATCAACTTCGCAACACAAAATCCTACTGATAAGGAAGAGAGAGAGAGAGAGAGTCGGTCCTAAAGTTTCAGTATCAGAAAGTACACGCCAAAAATATGGACTTCTTTTGTTGACAGGAACATGCTAGGTGTTTTATTTTGAATGCAGATTGACGCCGGTCCCAACGCCACATTTGTTTAAATGCCGAACCAGGTGGCACATTTTTCACGCTGAGTTGATTTGAGAAAACGTCTTTATTTAATTCCATGCTCTCCACGCGTGACAGCGTCACCTCGCGTTGGCGCCCGTCACTCCGTGCCTACATCTCTCCCTGCTGCGTATAGACCCCTCGCAAAAATCCCAAAAGTCCGCGCGCGTCATGCGACGAATTATGGGAATCCTCGGTACGCCCCTCCCCTTCTGTTTCCTCCCGCTGCCACGTGAGGATTCGCTAGCAGGCGGAGGCAGCCAAGGCAACAACGCTCGACCAGCCGAGTCGGACGAGAGCGCGGAAATAGGGGAGAGGGTATCGCGTTGGCCAGTTTGCGAGGCCGCCCCTTTATCGACCCTCTTCTTTGTACCGGCTCCGTCGTCTGCTACACCAACGCTTTGTCGAAGCTACTGGGACCCTGCCACGGTTGCGGTGCAAAATAAGTGTATCCGGTTACACTGCAAGAGGGGAAGCTCTGTCATGTTCTGTCCATCGCAACAACGCAGACGAGAGTCGACCCGGGTACCACAGGCAGCACAGATTCGGCGCGACGACAACCATCCCGGCGGATGGCCGAGATGGCGAATGGCTGCGACAGCTGCTGGCGCGCGGACTCACGCGCAGTCACAACGAGAAGGCTCGTGATCTGTACCGAGGGCTCCCCAAATCCCCTGCCGTCGTGGCACTGTACGTAGTGCAACAGGTCTACCTTGTTGTGAGTGACCTCGAGCGACGAGCGCCGATTCTGACACGGGCGAAGCGCGTGAAAAAACGCAATATGTGATTGGCCCTTAGAGGAATGAAAACTCCGGTAATATCGTACAAACGTCTTCTCTGGCGTTCCCCGTGCACTTTCACGGGATAAATGGCGTCAACCACTGCGTAACATGAACTTATATTGAATTTGTTGTATGCAACGAATCGCACGAGTTAGTGTCGCCGACGTATTTTGAGAATGCATCTCGATTTGTTGATCTCAAGGCAGACGAACAGCTTTGAAGCCCCTGACATGATTTCTTGTCGCGCTGTTTTAAACCAGGGTGCTCATCAGCAAAGTGGCATTCCTAATTACTTTCGTAAAGACTAGCTCGTAAGTCTACTCGTGGTTCTTTCTCAAGAAATAAATCAAGACTACAAATTGTATTACATTACTTCTTCCAATTCCCACATCGCGACTGTAAAGTGAAGTTTCTAAAAAGGAAAACCAAGTTACCGGGTGTATACAGCACAGGCCCCCTAGTTTTCTTGCAGAACCAAAGCGATCCTAGCGGCCAGATGCCACGCGAAGGACACTGCTTGGCCTCTAAGTTTCGATTTCGATATGCCAACCTCACTTTAGCATCCTAACACGACCAAATACAGTGATTTCGTTCTCAAATTTAATAGTGTAAGTGTTGCCCACCAATAGAAATGTAATACTGGGACCCTATTTTTTGAGCTCCCGGCGTGTCGGAGTTTGTGCGCGGGTAAACACGGGACGACGTACATGGGCTGTCATCCTCAATTTCCCTGAATTCTTAAATAATCCGTTAGCTGGGAGGGTCAGGTTGACTCTGGAGCGGCAGCCCAGCCGCCAGAAAGGTACGGGGCGCGGCAGGCCGTACTCGCACTCGACTCTAGTCCAAGACATGGTTCTTACGGCCGCTGGAGGTCCGTTTTTCAATGTGTGCTCTCACGAACATGGCCGGTTACAATGAAAGCGAACACCGACTTCATTTGCATGCAGTGGTGAGATGCACTACTTCGTCAACCGGGCAGTCGAAATCGAAACCATGCCACTCCTCTCCATGCTGAGCCAGTCGCTATTCTGCAACGCGGGCGAAGTTGCGTGCAGAGAATTTCGAAAGACGTTTATTGATCTTCAACACTTGAAGAGTGCAGGCGCTACATTTGATATCATTGGACCCATACACGGGTAGTAATTCAATTACAGTAATATAATTGCTTTATTAGTAATTTGTAACTGAAATAATTACTTTCGGATAAAATAAATCAAAATTGTAATTTGATTACATTCTGGCGTCATTAATTCCAAAATTACAGTCACAATTAGAATTACTTTTGCGGGACTTTGCGGCCCCAAAGGAACCTCCTTGAAAGCCTCAGCGCTCGCACAACCGGCCTAGCTCTCGGAGACACGTTCGCACACATGAACACGCACGCACACGCACACACAACAAAAACAGTGTCGCGTTGTTTTTTTGTTTTTTTTTTTTTGTCGCTTGCACTATGGGGTGAGAGACAATCCTCTTTAGAGCCTACCTCAACGGCGCCGTTTAGCGTCGTCTGTGGTGCGAGCAGAAAACTATAGCGTAAACATTCCGAAATATTAGAAAAAAAAAAGAATAAAACATTGAGCTTCAGTCTTCAGCCAAGGTTGGTAATTTTAATTGTTTATGAAGTTCTTTTCATTTTTTTTGACAGTTTTTTTTTATGTCCCTCACTTAGTAATGTCCTATATTTGTACCTTTGTACAATTTTCTAGTTTATTTCTTGTTGGTTTTAATTCAGATATTATTTGCATAAGCACTTTAGAGACTGACCTCGAACCTGTGAATTTTGTCACCGACGATTCGGAAGCCCCGATATGGTCCTTATACACTTCTGAACCATTATAATTTCAACTCAATGTAAATAATTTACAAGAACATTATATTTGCATGAGACTTTGCTCGAATTAGCATGTGTGGAGTTTAGTTTTATATTAACGCTTGTAAAATATTTATATATGACCAATTGTCGCATTTTTATTTGCCTGGCTAACAAAAGTCTGTGAACCCAATTTTTTTCTTTAGCGATCTGGCCTCTTCCATCATATAAACTAAACTAATTGATTAATATTTATTAAACATTATAAGAACGTAGTACTTCATTGCCCCAAACTGTCAAGTTATAATATGAATTTAACAAAATTCACAAAAGAAAGTAAAATACGTGACATTTATGCAGCGATGCTTAAAAGGACCAAGAACAGACCTTTTTACTTTTGCCAAATAACTTTTACATTAAACCTTCAATGTTAACTGAATTCCGAACAGGCATCCGTTTTCGTTTTGGTATATATCTATGAAGCGAGCGGCTTTAATATGCCAAAATTTACAATGCTGCAAAATGGGGTCATAGAAATAAGTTGTAAGCTTGAAGAGCAATGTCAGACTGTCAAAGTTCGTTTTATTTAGAGAAAGCAATATCTAGCTCCACAGTTTCTAACAATAGACCGATCTCAGCAGCCAGTTTGACTACGCCACCGCTGCCGCAAAGCATCGAGGGAACTTTAGTCTTTCTGCGCGTGCGACAAGCTCGCTGGAGCTTTGCGCTTGCAGGGCACGAACAGTCTCGTGCACTGCCGATTGCCTCCTGTGAACTAAAGTTATGGCTGTCTCGCGCATGCGTCGAACGCTTGGTGAGATCGGTCTATTGGCACATAAATATTTTGCGCTCGGAAGAACCAACAAAAACGCCTAAGTTATTTCATTTCATTTATTCATTTAATATACCCTTAAAGCGCCCAGGGCTTTACATAAGGAGGGGGTGGGGGGGGGGGGGGGGGGGCATACACAACAAATATTTTTAAAAAAATGGAAAACCATTAGGTGTGAGGTTGCTAAGCATTAAAAAAAGTGGCAAGTGCAGCATGAAACCGCATGATTCCTGAATATTGACAATATTTTCTCTAAGTGAGTTTCAATCTGAAATGGATAACTGAAGCGCTAAAAATACGACAAGGTTTGTTCTCGGTGTGGTGAAATTAGGTTTTTGAGAGTAGTCCGTACGTGGTGAAATGCGATGTGCAGCCGGGCAACACAACTCTCTCTTTGATGGGCAGTGGTAATGCAAAGCATGCCGGGAGATTAGTTGGGCAGCTTTTCTTCTGTCTGCTAGTAGCGGAAGGCCGAGCTCTTTTTTTAATGTGGTAATGACACCACGCGTAAAGTTTTTAAGGATGAAGCGAGTGGCTCTGTTTTGTACTAAATCTAATTTCTGTATTAGGTAAGCCTGGTGGGGGTTCCGTGCTGTAGATGCATACTCAAGCTTTGGCGAACAAGGGCGGTATAAGGTACGAGTTTGGTTTCCCGATTCGCCGTGTGTAATGCTTCGCCTTATAAAACCAAAAATTTGGTTTAACTTTGCAGTGATGTCACTGATATGTGCCTCCAAAGATATGTTGTATGTTAAATTAAGCCCGGGTTATTTGTATGTGTGCACGAGTTCAATGGGTATATCAAAGAGGGAGTAGTTGAACACCGTGGCGCTTCGCTAATTGCTGAACTTTAAGATTTTGTTTTGGAGGCGTTTATCTGCGTTTGCCACTTTCCACGCCATTATTCTAGAGTAGTTAAGTAATTTTGAAGTTGAATGCAATCATCAACGCACGTTATTTTTCTATACACCACACAGTAATCGACGCAAACGAATGGTGGAACGAATAGCAGTCGACAAGTCGTTTACACACAAAAGAAAAAGAAGTCGACGGAGCACGGTTCCTTGCAGCACTCCAGATTCTATTTTCTGGTGTCAAGAAAATTTTTGATTATACCGTATACTTTATGAGCGGTTAAACAGAAAATTAGAAATCCATTCTATCGCAGATGGGTCTACTTGAAAAGCGCGCAGTTTAGGCATAAGTCGATAATGAGGCACTTTGTCGAAAACGTACTAAAAGTTAATAAAAATTGCATCAATTTGCGTTTAACAGAGCAAGTTATTATTTATGTCAGTTATAAATTCAAAAAGTTGGGTCTCACAAGAAAGAGCCTGCCGGAAATTGTGCTGGTTAACAAAGAGGAGGTTGTTCGCAAAACATGTGATCCATGATATTGAAAATAATACGTCATTATTAGTTTGCTCGGAACGCTCGTCATAGAGATTGGTCGGTAGTTCATAAACTAATTTCTTTGACCGCTTTTAAAAAGAGGGGTGACGTTTGCCAGTTTCCAGTCGACAGGAATTCGCCCAGTATTTAGGGATTGTTTAGAAATAGAACAGAGAAGAGAGCAAGACTCATATTTGCTAAGCTTAAGCAGCTTCGTTGAGATATTATCAGGGCCAGGGGCTGAGCATGTCGGAACATTTTCTATTAATTTCTGAATTCCATCCGCTGATAACGTTCTTGGACTCATTTGTGCCAGTATATCGAAATTAGGCGACTCTTGTAGGGGGAACGTGTTTTCAGAAAATATTCCGCTAAATAATTGTCTAAATTGTTACCACACCGTAGCAGTATCGAGCTCATTTCCCGAGGTACCAGTGAATCGATGGAGGTACCAGTGAATTGGTCCAAACGTTTTTAGAGCTCAGCTCCTAAGCGCCCGTTTCGGACTTGAGCGGCGTCGCCGTCGGCGTCGCCGTCGGAGTAACCGCGCTTGCATTATGGGAAGTTTCCCATAATGCACGAGATTCACTCGTAACGTCGCAGCGCGTTGCATTATGCGTAAATTTCCCCACTAAATTTAGCGGCAAAAGTTCCCCGCTAAATTTAGCGGAAAAAATTCCCCACTACGTTTAGCGAAACCAAACTCCCCACTAACGTTAGAGTGAAAACATTCCCGCTAAATTTAGCAGAAAAATTCTCCGCTAAATGTAGCGGAAAAAATTCCCTGTTATATTTAGCGGAAATAAGTCTCCGCTAAATTCAGAGGAAAAATTCCCAACTAAATTTAGCGAAAAAAATACACCGCTAAATTTGGCGGAAAGGTTTCTCGCTAAATTTAGCAGAAAATGTTTCCCGCTAAATTTAGCGCAAACATTTCCCTGCTAAGATTAGCGGGAAAAATTTCCCCGCTAAATTTAGCGGGAAGAATTCCCCGCTTTATTTAGCGAAAAAACTTCCCTGCAATATTTAGTGGGAAAATTCCCCGCTAAATGTAGCGTAAAAAAATTCCCCGCTAAATTTAGCGAAAAAAAATTCCTGCTAGATTTAGCAGAAAAATGTTTCGCTAAATTTAGCATAAGAATTTCTCACCTAAATTTAGCGGAAAAATTTGCACGCTAAATTTAATGGAAAAATTCTCGCCACATGTAGCGAAAACAGTTTTCCATTAGATTTAGCGGAAAATTTTCTCCGCTAAAATTGGCTGAAAATGTTTCCACTAAATTTAGCGAAAAAATTCCCCGCTAAATTTAGCGAGAAAGTTTTATCGCTAAACTTAGCTGAAAAATTTCCCGCTAAATTTAGCAGGAGATGTCCCCTGCTAAATTTCTCGAAAAAAGTTCTGCGCTAAATTTAGCGGAAGAAAGTTCTCCGCTAAATTGATTGGAAAATTTCCCCGCTAAATTGAGCGGAAAATTTTCCCCGCTATATTTAGCGGAAAAATTTTCTATTTAGCGGGAAGAATTCCGTCTATATTTAGCGGCAAAATTCCCGGCTATATTTAGTGGAAAATTTTACCCGCTAAATTTTTCTTGAAAATTCCCTGCTAAATTTAGCGAAACTTTCCCGCTCAATGGCAGGAGAGCATGACTGGAGGCGGGGAGGGTACGGATGAGGAGGAGGGGCATACCCTTCTCTCCGTACCTTCCCCTCCTCCTCCTCAAGAGCTGCGCTCTAATTCGCCGTTACAGAGGATTGTAAACGTCTTTCACTTTTTTCTTTATTGGTTTTCATAATAATAATAAAATAATAATAATAATTTATTTTTCCTTTTTCATTACAAAACAAAAAAAGGTGGAAAAGAGGGCAAAAAGCTGCTACTGCAGCTTGACGAGGCCCTAGTTCCCGTACACACCTTGGCGGAAAAACAGCGGCAAATAAAAATACACTAGACCCAAAAAATAAAAATACACACCAGCACACCACTCCAATCATTATACTTGTTTATATAGAATTATAAGTGAAATACATATGCCACTCCGCAGGTCTTAGTTTAAATTCTTGTTCTTCGCTTTTTTTTTTCATTTTTCTCTTGCATACTAGCTCGGCTTCATCGTACTTTGCCCATGCAGAAGGAGCCAACAATGATTTGGCTATTTTATATAATCTTTGTTTTTTATTGAGTAGTCTTTTAAGACGGTTCGAAAGTCACGGTTTTCCCAAAGAAGACCGGATGTTTTATTCTAGGAACGAACTGATCACTGAGATCTAGTAGCTTTGTTTAAATAATCTCCAGTTTTCATGAACAGTTCTAGATTCAAAGTCAGTCATGTATGCACTTGAGAAGGACTGTAGGCTTCGACAGAAGTCATCTATATTAGCTGTTTTTCCGTGGGGATTGCAAATTCGACGTTTATGAAGACATGATCACTTAGTGGTTCCATGAAACTTACTCAAACTACATAGTCAGGTTCTGAAATAAAAAAAATCCAAGATCGCAGAGTTACGGGTTGTCTTGTCAGCCATTTGAAAAATAAAGAAGGCATTTATCACGTCTACAAAGTCACGACTCTGCTTAGGAAGTTTCTACCATGCGTCAAAGCATATGAGATTGGGAGTTGCCTGGCCATTTTATTTCAGGATAATTAAAGCCTTCAGAAAGAGCAATGAGGTCATTCAGATAAGATAAGTAACAAACAAAGAAAATTGTATCCAGCCGATTGAGCTAAGGGGGAAAAATGTTAATGTATTATATTGGGAGTACTTGACTTCTTGCGTACGCTTTGACCTGATTTCGGCCTCCTCGTTGTCTTTTGTGATCGATTATTCAATGGAGACTTTGGATTATCTCCGATTAGGGCTGCTCAATAAAAAATCAATGATCGGCTTCATTTAATCTGTGCTCCAGTGGCCTCGCTACTTGACACGCAAGTTATCTAGGGTATGTTCTCGCGCAGCCAGTGACAAAAATGGTTCAGGTGGTATTTAAAGGGACACTGACACCCCCCAATTTTTTTTTTTTTATTTTTATGTCAGGCGATTCATTATGGTGTCGGAATACTACCCAATTAATATTTTGCTACAGAGTCACGTATTTTTTAAATAAAGCCAAAAAACACAACTGCTCGAAAGCGAAACCTAAACTTCCGCACCACACGGGGAAGTGGAGAGGATAGTGAGACTGGCGGAAGTCACGTGGCTACACTCAACCGTGCGTTTTTTTGTTTTTTTTTCTGCGCGTGTAGCAGACGAAATGCGTTCGCTTGCTGTGCGATTCCTTTGCATTTATATTTGTCCTGCTCGCTGTTCTGTACTTCAAGATGAGTTGTTTTGTACATTTAAGTGTTGGCAATTAGTAGTGAGTGCCCGAGTGCCGTAGTGTGGTGAATTCCCGTGATCGGCTCCGAAAAGAATACTCCCAAGATGTTGTGTAAATTGCTTCACATGTTCTGCCTCTGAAGGTGGCATTGTGCGGCAGAGTGCACAAGTTTCCGAAAGATCAACGGGTCGGGGTCAATGGCTGGCTGCAATTCCTGTAGAACAGTTACGCGAAGCTCGGAAAGCGGACTCTACCCGATTCATATGCTCCTTGCATTTTGTGGAAAGTGACTACATTGAGTTCGCAGGTGTCAAAAATGAAATCCCATACCATTTAGTTCAGCGACGTATCGTCCACAACAATTGTTTTTTTTTTTAGTGATAATTGTTAAAAAAAGAACTGTAAACACGCAAAATGCTTGACAAAAAAAAAATGGTACACCCACAGCAGGGATCGAACCCGTGCTCGCTGCGTGGAAATCGGATGTCTTTCCACTGAGCTCCCGAAGGAACTGTTCCGTGCGTACTAATGGAGCCGGTAGACTGTATCTCGGTAGTTTACTGCCGATTTCCCTTCATTACATGCACTCCCGGCTTGAAGTCGGGCAGCACCACGCAGAGGCCAAATTCGCACCTCGTAAAGAAACCGTACGCGTTCGTATTCAACTCTAAGTACGCACTTCGTGCTTGACGTTTAAAGGGGCCCTGCAATCATATTTAAGCGTCTACCTTTTTTGCGGTTTCCACGTCTCTTGGGGTTCGGGCAAGCTAGCGGGTACGGAGAGAGTAACTAAATATCAGTGCGTCATATTTTAACCGGACGACGCGGAAACCTCCTCCACCGACAAGGGCGACCCGCGGTACCGAAAGCGCGCAAAATGTGACGTCTTTGGTCCTGGGCTTACTACTGGTCAGAGCCGCTAAAAGCTTCTTTTTAGTCGAAATACAAAATATAAGTGGCGCGAACCTATTCAATAATTTATAAAAGTAGTTTTTGTCCAGTATTTTAGACCAGAAAAGAATCAAATGCAGTTTATAAAGTAAGGAAACAAGAAATGACCCGTCGACATACCCGCCACCAAGCGGTGGAAAAGGCGGCGCATACTAGAAAGGAGTAGTGGGATCAGGCGCCGACACGGAAAGGTCCCGGATGTACGCGGCGGCGCAGCGACCGTAGGGACTGGAGGACCCGACCGGCTTTGAGCGTTCCCAAGGCCTTCGGCGAGCAGCTTTGTCTGGCGGTTTGGCCGTTTCGCGGTATGGCAGGGCGAAGTGGCTTCCATTCTGAATTGATCTTTACCCCGTGTTTGCTGTCGGTTGTGGCCAATGAAGTGTCATGCCGAATTAGTGTTTAATCGCGCAGCAAATGCAATGAGAGCCGCTCTAGCTGCCCGCTACATACAGCCTATCCAAAATACGCTTTAGTGGCGCCCTCTCGCGCCGTCGACACGGAGTGCGGCAGCCGTGAGCGCTCGCTCAGCTCACTACCCCTCGTCTAGTTCACGGCCACTCAAGCAACCAAGGACGTCACGAAGGAGGTTATTTTTTGCTTGTTTTTGTAATTTTAATTCGCCTATAACTTTTAAACTAAAGCGAAATTCGAGAAAAGAAAAGTTTCATGAAGTTACTACGTTCAGTGCGCTCAGGTTTGGTGCAAATTAAAAATTAGTAAAAAGTCATTGCAGGGCCCCTTTAAGCGAGCGATGTCTTCAGTTCAGCAACGAGAAGGGACGACGGCTCGGCGGCGTCTTCGTGCAATCGGCTTGCTGGTCGGGCGTGTCGTACGGGATGAATATCAGTTCTCTTGATCGGTCCAAAATTTCTCTTTCGAAGGAAGACAGAATTCGCCGGTACCGTGTTCTGAAGTAGAGGTCCAACTCCCGTCGTCCGCTGCCATCCGCTAGTCCGACGATACGCGAAACGACGCCATGTTGAGAATTTTCAGTGAACGCACAGAAGGCTTCCGGTTGTCTGTGCTACCTTTTTTTTTCAATCAACGTATTTGCAGCTTTTTGGAAGCCACAAAAAATGGGTTTCATATTTTTTTCTATTTTTAATACTGACTGTGTGCCTTCAATGACCCACGACTTTGATTAAATTTGGTGGTCGCTTCGAAACCTTAGAAAACGGCCCGTGACCACGGAAAAGAGAGTGAGCGCGACTCAAACCGGCCAGTTCTCGATCAGCGGTTTTCGGGCGGAAAGAAACCGAATTTCGAGCCGCAAATTCTGTTCTGGGTAGTTGGGCTCTCATATGTCACGTACAACTAAAAACCTCGGCGAGCATAAATACCCTGTCAGTGTCCCTTTAAGAGCTCGAGTCTGGCGAAGTTCTAAGTCACGCAGCCACCCGGCATTCGATCTACTTGGTTCTCGCCCCTCCATTGCAGAAAGGTAAGCTGCACTCTAGAGACAGCTTTACACATATTCCTTCATGTGATTGAAGTCCTGAGCTTGGAGCATTTCTCCCCAATCCAGTTCTGCTAAGGTGTCACGTGACACATATGAGACCCGTGATTAGGTCGTTCTGCTTTTTACTTCGGTTCCATGGGTTAAGAAGTGTTGAGCAAAACATAGTTGCTACGATAAGGAAAGTCATGCGCTTCATGTCTATTTTCACCTCTAATTCTCCAGAGTCGACCACGAATTCAACAGGAACACAATTTGTTTATACCAGCATTATCCCTAGTATAAAGGTAAATCAAGCCTATAAATTGCAATTCCCCAGTAGCACTATACACCCCAGTGTACCTGAGCATGTCCCTTCTTCAACATGCAAGGTAACGTCAGACTGAGCCAGCTGCATGTGAAGAGAGCTGGCACTATGCGTGATCAGAAACACGGGACGTAAGCACATACTCATTTGCATTAATGTCTCACCTTCCCATTCATATTGAAGACAGGTGACGTCCAAACGTTTTACGCCTTAAAATACGCACATTCGTACGTTTTTGACCATTGTTGTACTTCGGTTAAGCGTTAATGTGTTGCCCTAAATACAGGGTGTCACAAAGAACATTTACAGGGTTTACTTTGCCGCAAAAATAAACTAGACATTGCCGAACGCTCATTCTCCGCCCAAAGCGCTAGAGGTCTCAACCAGATACCAAAGTTTCAGCCCGATCCGATACCTTATTCAAAAGTTATGCGTGATTTTCTGAAACTTTCAATGGGAAAATGGCGGCCGACGGATTTTTCGAATATATGGGGATCTACGGCACCAGAGACCGAAAACGGGCAAAAATGGGCTCCATTTTCCCATTGAAATTTTCAGAAAACCACTTATAAATTTTGATTACGTTATCGGATCGGGCTGAAACTTTGGCATATGGTTGTGACCTCTGGCGCTATTTTCGGGCGGAGAATGAGCGTTCGGCGATGCCTAGTTTATTTTTGCGGTAAAAAAGATACTGTAAATTTTTTTGGTGACACCCTGTATATCAAAGCCCTCAATCAAGCCACACGGCCCAGATGTTTCCTCTTAAAGGCTGGTTAAGACATCTGCACAGAACGCTTCGGTTACGACTGCGTGCCTTGCGGCTTGAGCGACTAGAACTAGCGCTCTGCTGCGCGTACACACTCCTCCAACAAACTCAGCAATTGTGGCAAACATGACACAGCACTCTCCACAGCACTAGCAGTTTTGATCTCAGCGTTTTAACCCCCCCTCCCCCTATTCAGAAAAAACAAGACATGAATGAAACGCCGATGGCCTGTCCGCACTAACACTGTCGCGCTATGAAGCACAAACGCCATTTTATCTATTTGTATGACGTCAGATTTAAACCTTATTTGTCAAATCCATAAGGACGTTAGTTCCATTCGTCGTGCTTCAAGTCGTTTTGCATTCCGTCGTCCAAAAAAAGCATTCCTCTCCTGCAGAACAATAATGGCACTGAGGGTAGCCATGTCGCTGATTGTTGTTTGGGGGTTTTATGGCGCAACAGCTACGGAGGCCATACTGCGCCAAACAAAATTAAAAAGAAAACGAGCTGTGGTTGTTACTATGCTACAAAATAATAATTAGCTATGCAGAACTAGATCTGAGTAATAAAACCTGTGTTAGTAATAAAAGTCAACACGCGGTCAAATGGGATCAGGGGATATTCTCCCAGTAAAAGAGCAGGATGGAATGGGATTTGGAAATGAAACAATTCAGGAAAGTGAATACGACGTTCATTGTCCAAAGCTGGACAGAGCCACAAGATATGCATAACGGTAAGTGTATCCCCACAATGTTCACACACCGGTGGGTCCTCCCCACTAAGAAGATATTTGTGCGATATGTAAGAATGACCGATTCGAAGACGACACAACAATACTTCATGGAATCGGTTCCTGTGAGAGGAGCTCTCCCAGAGCCCAAGAACCGGCTTTGTAATATGAAGTTTATTGTTGCACTCCATGTTCCATTCAGACTGCCATAAACGAACAAGGGATGACTTTGTTAGAGGTTTAATGTCTTGGTATGGCAAACAGGCGGGAGAGAGGGGAAGATTACCTGATGATGTAGCGAGTCTGTCTGCTTCCTCGTTACCTTTTATTCCCATATGACTGGGTACCCAACAAAATTTTATGTTTAGGCCTCCATGTACAGCTTTATTAAGCTTGTTTCGTAGTTGCTGCACCAGCATATTTTTAGTAACTCTCAAAGAGCATATTGCGGTAACAGCACTCTGAGAGTCTACAAATAGGACAGCCTGCTTTATTTTAGCCCGTAGAATATAATCTATGGCCATAGATATTGCATAAAGCTCAGCTGTAAAAATGCTGGAGAAAGTATTTAGACGTTTCACTTTAATAAAACAATCAGAATGCACGGCACTGCCAACAAATGACGACGTCTTAGCACCATCAGTGTAAAAATGCGTGTAACCTTCATACTTTTTCTCAAGCTCAGAAAATTCCTGTTGGATCATAAGGGCAGAGACAGTATGCTTATTAAACCTTGTGAAAGCCCAGTCACAAGCAAATGGCACTATGTCCCAGGGAGCAACACAGTCTACATTTTGCATAAGATTAACTTCGTCCAAGCAAAGATCAAGTGAAGAACAAAATTGCTGTACTCGGAAACTCAAGGGTCTTACGATGCTCGGCTTATTCTCAAAGAGGCGACAAAATCTAGATTTTTGGAGGGAGTGGTAGGTTGGATGATTACGGTTCGCAAGTATCTTGTAGTAATATGTTAAGCTTAGATGTTGGCGTCTTTTCTCGAGTGACATCTCATTTGATTCAGCATACAGGCTGAGGACCGGGGACGTCCGAAAAGCGCCTGTTGCGAGTCGCAGTCCGAGGTGATGGACTGGATCCAACATCTTGAGTGCAGACGGTCGTGCAGAACCATAAACTGGAGCCCCATAGTCGAGCTGGGATCGAACAAGAGCGTTGTAAAGACGTAGAAGGCATTTCTGTCAGATCCCCAGTTTTTATGGGCTAGGACTTTTAGAATATTTGTGGTTCTGAGACATTTTTCTTTGAGTGACTTCAGGTGAGAAATAAAATTGAGCTTTTTGTCAAAGGTGACACCTAAGAACTTGTGCTCTTTTCTGACAGGGATGCAGGTTCTTTGCAGTTTCAGGGATGGTTCTGGTGACAGACCACGGCGTAGTGAAAATGGGACGCAGACACTTTTCTCGGGAGAAAACTTAAAACCATTTTCATCTGCCCACTTGACAAGCTTATTTATGGCAAGCTGTAGCTGGCGCTCACAGCTCGAAAGATTACACGACGATGCTGAGATCTGGATATCGTCTACATAAAGGGAGTATGCAATGGACGGCGGCAAAACCTGGGCGAGAGAATCATTTG
>JABSTQ010003287.1:0-29028 GCA_013358835.2 Ixodes persulcatus
TTTTTTGAAGATAAAACTAAGCAAATCAATATCTATTAATAATAATAATGTCACTATAATAATTTTGTAAAAAAATAACACAAATTTAGTCAATTTTAGGTTTTATCTAAACTTTAGGTTTTCTTTTTCATTGTAAAACCGAAACTATCTCGAGCAATTTCTCCTTCGTCGCCAAGGATATTCTGATTCGTCTGCGCGTGCTTGCACTCCTGGGATTTCGGATTTTCTGGAAGGCTCGGCTCTCGCGGCTAGTAAATAATGATGGCAACCTCGTATTTCGAAACAATGCGCGTGCCCGTCTTTTTTGGAGAGGGAAAGACACGTAAAATTTACGTTGATTGTTTAGCGTGGAACTCTCGATCGACTGTGTTGGCGTGTTCGTTGTCGCAAGTGTCAAGCTCTTTTCACGTAAATTGAGATGTCTTAGAGTTTTGCAAGATAAATATACACCACGAAACACACTCGATGAAAGCTTGAGGTTGTTACATAAAGGCGCCGATTTCTCCAGCCAATTTCAGAGCGAGCTTCCATTCTTAACACCACTTCGCTTATGCGGTTCAGAAGTTGATTTGCGCTGCATGTGACTATGCAAGGTGGAGCATCTTATGTCCCCAATATTAGCCGTGGTTTTCCTTGCCTGATGTCCTTTTGCTTGCTGTGGCTGCAGATATCTGAAACAGCGTATAGTGCGCTGAGACCTGCATTACAAAAACACTGGATCATCCTGCATACGAAATTTGTCTACTAGCCTATGAGGCAGCACGCAAGTGGCGGTGCACTTAGAAAACAAAGACATGTGCATGCTTTTGCATCAGCAGCATCAAACACTTGGTGCAAATTGCCCTCGATCGTCTAGCTTCCGAATAGCGCTAACACTTTTTTTACAGCAAACTTTCATTCTTCAATAATGGTAACAAATACAGTTCAGGGAAAATAAAAAGCTAGCTTTGCAATAAAAGTAGACTTTTCAAGTGATAAATATAGTAGAAATGACTAGCTAAAATAATTACTGACAAGTTAGATAACGCTACTTTCCGCGACGTACAATGTAGCTAACGTTTCTATTGGTGCTTTTTTTAGGTCTACAGTCCATGTTGCATTTGCGACGTAAGTATGCTGACAGTGCCGGTCGTTTCCCCGGGGAACGTTTGGACCACGTGGTCTGCAGTGAAATGAGAAATGAAGCATCCCTTTGTCACATTATGTCAGCTATACCCGGTGATATTTTTTAATAAACAGGTTTTTAGAAAAAAAGGGGCTCAGTGCCACGTTGATGCATTCTTCAGTGTGTCGAGCGACTCGGCGCGCATTACATGGGTAGATAACCATTTTCAACATTTTTATTAATTAACTAAAATCCGTAAATTACCTTTTTTACTATTGCTGTTTTAGAGGCAGTCATTATTAGACCCTAAACC
The DNA here is from genome assembly GCA_013358835.2 of Ixodes persulcatus. NCBI lineage: Eukaryota > Metazoa > Arthropoda > Arachnida > Ixodida > Ixodidae > Ixodes > Ixodes persulcatus. The sequence continues at coordinate 1,419 of JABSTQ010003287.1, forward strand.
AATCAAAACTATTCAGGACACAGCAAAGGGCTCTGCGATTTTTATTGATCAAGTTTTGCACTGTCTTCCCCCCATTCAAGAACCACGCTCATCAGGGGCGGGGAAAGTGGAGAGTGACTTAGCGGTTTTGACATTGCATGTCGGTGATGGCATGTTTGTTTGTGTTAGTGAGAACTTCTGATATTCGAGTTCCATGCATTATTTAATGTTTAGTGAATTTAGAACCCTCAAAAAGTGCTTTTGCATTCAGAATGAACAAACTTGCACACTTTTAACAGGGTGCCTTTGGTGGATGCTCCAGCATCATACTTCCAACGGTGCGTCTGAAGCGACTACGTAAGCATAACATCCTGCGCTCTGTCCAGCGCGCTGTTTTTTAATCAGGCGACGAAAGGCAGAATTTTAGCTATGAATAACCCAAAACTCGTCGCCTTTTCGCAAATTGTTTCAGTTGGGCTAGAGTTTACACATAGCCCCTTTAAATTTAAAAATTCAACGCGGTAAATTACACCGTCAAATAAAAAAAGTTAATTAGACAACGTACTGTGACGTTTATATACTCATCTAATGTCCGCCGAGCCCCACAAATATCCTGTGAATCAGGCATCGGCCTATCTATCGCGTTCTTAATGTGTTGATCTTAAAAAAATCGCACTATATATATACATATATGTTACAAAGTGCAAAACTCACGGTGAAAAACAACAAACAGCGGAAGTTTAATCAACAGTTTCGCAGAGACTCGGCTTCGTCAGGAGATGACTTACAAGTGAGGGCATATTGTCACGAATGACAAGTGATGAGGCGGCAAATAACTGAGTAAACTAACCGTTTAATCGGGCAAACTTGTGCCCAAAATAAAGAAGGAAACAAAAGATAATAGTAGAGCGTCGCGGGTGAAGCGGGCGTCGAAGTCGGCGAAACTTACTGCGGCTCGCCACGCGGAGCCTCTTATGTACACGCGTGGGGTTCTGGAAGATTCGGCGTAGAAGGCTCTGCGTGTAGAACACTCCGACCTCGAACGAGCAACACGGTTCTCGAATTTACCAGAACTTCGTCAGATATACGCGGCCAGGAATCGAACCCTAGCTTTCTGCGTGGAAGGCACGCGCGAAACCCGTTGGGCCACGAGCGCGCTGCCTGCTTTGTCAGCTCCGCTCGCGGCATTACTCCCCCCTTTAAAAAGTGCATCGCCCCGATGCAACACAAAACAAAACAAAGCAAATAAAAATTACGGTAAACTAAAGAGTCATTTGGAACATCATTTGTAACACATAAGGTCCACAGTGCTATCGCACGTAGTACGGCTTCAGGCGCACGACGTGGACGACTTCAGGTCGTGGTGGGCGGCGTGATGATGTTCTTGTTTCGTCGGGCATCACCTCGTAGTTCAGATCCCCGAGTCGAGGAAGCACTTTGTAAGGTCCAAAGTAGCGCTTCAGGAGTTTTTCGCTGAGACCACGACTGCGGATCGGTGTCCACACCCACACCCTGTCTCCGGGCTGGAAGTGGACGTCCTGACGGCGAATGTTGTAGCGGCCAGTGTCGATACGTTGTTGCGCTTGAATCCGGAGTCGGGCGAGCAGACGGACTTCTTCTGCCCGTTGGGCAACCACCTTGGCGTCATCGCTTCCGTCGACAGCCTGTTCGTGGGGTAACATCGCGTCCAGCATTGTCGTCACTTTGCGACCATGAACCAGTTGAAAGGGTGTAACCCCGGTGGTCTCTTGCACGGCCGTGTTGTAGGCAAAGGTGAAATACGGCAACACCTCGTCCCATGTCTTGTGCTCCACGTCGACGTACATGGAAATCATCTCGGCGATGGTCTTGTTGAGTCTTTCCGTCAGACCGTTGGTCTGCGGGTGGTACGCCGTGGTGCGACGATGGCTGGTGTGGCTGAGACGAAGGACATCTTGCGTCAGCTGGGCCATGAACGAGGATCTACGGTCTGAGATCAGGACTTCGGGAGCGCCGTGTCGGAGGACGATGGATTCAATGAAAAACTTGGCAACTTCCACAGCAGTTCCGGAAGGAAGGGCTTTCGTTTCGGCGTACCGCGTGAGATAATCTGTAGCGACGATGATCCAGCGATTTCCTGACGTCGACGGTGGAAAAGGGCCAAGTAGGTCCATTCCGATCTGCTGGAAGGGTGCTGTTGGCGGAGGAATTGGCTGCAAGAGTCCGGCCGGCCTCGTCGGAGGTTTCTTGCGTCGCTGGCATTCATGGCATGATCGTGTGTATAGGTGGACGGTCTTGGGGAGCTTGGGCCAGTAATACTTTTCACGAATACGGGCCAGTGTCCGGCTGTAACCAAGGTGTCCGGACGTCGGGTCGTCGTGGCAGGCTTGAAAGATCTCCCGAAGGTCGGTCGGGATTACCAGCAGCCACGGCGAGTTGTTGTCCCCGAAGTTCTCTTTGTAGAGTACACCTTGTCGAACGGCGAAGGTCGGCAGTACTCGTGAGAAGACACGTGGCACGGTACCCCCGCCCCCTTCCAGGTGCTCTATTAGTGCGCGCAGCTCAGGATCGTCTTGTTGACGTCGGGCCATGTTGTCGGTTCTCACTGTGCCCAGGAAACACTCGTCGTCATCGTCGTCGCTGCTGCCGGAAGGTGTTTCGACGGGAGCTCTGGATAGGCAGTCGGCGTCGCTGTGCTTGCGGCCTGACTTGTAGACCACGGTCATGTTGAACTCTTGTAGTCTTAGACTCCATTGAGCGAGCCGTCCTGACGGGTCCTTGAGTTTCGCAAGCCAGCAGAGCGAGTGGTGGTCTGTGACGACGCAGGAACGGGCTACCGTATAAGTACGGACGAAGCTTCGTGATTGCCCAGACGACCGCAAGGCATTCTTTCTCAGTCGTGGAGTAATTTCTCTCCGCCTTGACAATGTCCGACTTGCGTTGGCGATGACTCGCTCGGTGCCTTGTTGTACTTGAACCAGTACCGCGCCAAGTCCTGCGTTACTTGCGTCCGTGTGAATCTCGGTTTCCGCATCCTGGTCGAAATGTCCAAGAACAGGAGGAGTCTGCAGTCTTCGCTTCAGCTCGTCGAATGCCTGCTGCTGCTCCTTGGCCCATTCGAACTTCTCGTCGTCCTTCGTGAGGTTTGTGAGTGGTGCGGAAATTCTTGCGAAATCTCGAACGAAGCGCCGATAGTAGGCACATAGTCCAAGGAACCTTCGCACGGCCTTCTTGTCTCTTGGCGCTGGAAATTCCGCGACGGCGCGAGTCTTCTCTGGGTCTGGGCGAATGCCTTCGTTACTAACCACGTGACCTAGGAACTTCAGTTCGTCATAGGCGAACCGACACTTTGACGGCTTGAGGGTGAGTCCGGCGGTTCGTATGGCTCGGAGAACAGCTCGGAGTCGTCGCAAGTGCTCGTCGAAGTCGCCGGAAAACACTACGACGTCGTCGAGGTAGACGAGACAGCTCTGCCACTTCAGTCCTGCCAATACGGTGTCCATGACACGCTGGAAAGTTGCTGGCGCCGTGCATAGTCCGAAGGGCATCACCTTGAACTCGTACAGTTCATCCGGCGTGACGAAGGCTGTCTTCTCTCGGTCCCGTTCGTCGACTTCGATCTGCCAGTATCCGCTCTTCAGGTCCATCGATGAAAAGTATCGAGAGTGGCGCAGCCGGTCTAACGTGTCGTCGATGCTGGGGAGTGGATAGACGTCCTTTTTCGTCACTGCGTTTAGCTGCCGGTAGTCCACGCAGAACCTAAGCGTCCCATCCTTCTTCTTAACCAGTACGACTGGAGAGGCCCATGGACTGCTTGAAGGTTGGATTATGTCGTCGTTCAGCATTTCTTGAACTTGCTCCTGTATCACCTGCCTTTCTTTAATAGAGACTGTGTATGGAGATCGATGCACAGGGCGCGCGTCGTTCTCGGTAACTTTGCGGTGCTTCGCAACGGCTGTTTGGCGCACCTTCGACGACGTCGCAAAGCAGTCACGGTATTCGGCGAGGAGGTTAATCAGCTGCCATCGTTTCGGGTCCGGAAGCTTAGGGTCGATGTCGAGCTGCGCTGGCGACGTACCGTCTTGCTGAGGTGTGGGGATTCGTCAGTAATGGCGGCGATATCGGCGGAGTTTCGGAGTTCCTCGACGTGGCCAACGGCTGCACCTTTTGTGAGGTGTTGCGTTTCATTCCGGAAGTTTGTCACGAGGACCACAGTGCGGCCATCCTGAAGTTCAGCTACTCCTCGTGCGACGCCTATTCCTCTTCCTAGAAGTAACTGGAGGTTGCCTTCCAGAACAACTTCGCCGCGGGTAGCTGCATCGGTCACGACGGGTACGACAACATTTGATCGCGGCGGCAAGTTCACGTGGTCGGCAGCGACTCGGACGGCGGCTGAGCGTCAGTCTGTTCTCACCAAGGTCGATGACGGCGCCGTATTCACACAAGAAGTCCATGCCAAGAATTACGTCTCTGGAACAGTCTTGTAGAACGACGAACTTCACAGGGCACGTCTCACCGTGGATCTCGACGCGAGCAGTGCATCTCCCGACTGGTGTAATGAGGTGTCCTCCGGCGGTTCGTATTTGAGGTCCATCCCACGGCGTCATGACTTTTCGAAGGCGGCGGGAGAGCCTCCCACTCAAAACGGAGTAGTCTGCTCCGGTGTCGGCGAGTGCCGTCACGTCGTGGCCGTCGATGATAACGTTGAGGTTATTTGACACTTTTACAGAAACGTCGTTTCGAGGCGTTGCGGCGTTTGAGTGGGAGAGCTCCGACGATCTTGGAGGTTCTTGGCATCGTTCGTCATCGGCAACGCCACCTCCCGGCATTGCCGCGCCTAGTTTTCCCGACGGGAAGCGATGCGTGACAGGCTGTCTCGGCAAGACCGGCGGAAGGGCGATGGCGAGCGTCGAGGAGACGGTGAACGGAATACCCGGCGGGGAGACGACTCAGGAGATGAAGAGCGGCGGAGGTAGTCCTCGATGTCCCGAGGTCGCTCTCCAGGTCGTGGTCGAGGGTCGTTGGGCGCAAACCCTCGTAGGCCCAGCTGGCGGTAGGGGCACCGTCGGCAGATGTGGTCCGCTTCACCACAGTGGTAGCACATGGGGCGTCGATCGGCCGTCCTCCAAACGTTGGTCTTCCTCGCACCACGCTGCTCTGGGCGTGGAGCATACTGCGGCGCCGGTGCCTCACGTCTGGGAGCTGGCTGGTAGTGTGCTGTGACGGGAGGTTCTCTCTTGGCGGCGGCGGCGTAGGTCAGGACCGGCCGTTCGGGAGCCACTGCGACGGGGACCTCTGGCAAGAGGGCCCGGTGTACCTCCTCGCGAACAGCCTCGGCGACTGAAACAGCGGCGGGTCGTTCTGTAGAAGGGAGCAACCGCTTCAGCTCTTCTCGAACCACATCCCGAATGACCTCCCGAAGGTTCTCGATGCCAACTTTGCCGAGGTCAGGGAGGGAAGATGGAAGGGATGAGGTGGCAGCTACGCCGGCGACTCTCTGATAATGACTCGCCCTGGCCGACGGCGCTCGTTCAATGTTAGTTGCCTCAGCAACAAATTCATCTACTGTCGTCGGTGGATTGCGAACGAGTCCGCCAAAAATCTCGCTTTTCACACCTCTCATGAGGACGCGAAGCTTCTTGTCTTCGGCGGCTCCAGGGTCGGCACGGGCGCACAGGCGTAGGACATCTTAAGTGAAGCTTGTCACGCTCTCGTTCAGACCTTGGCATCTTCTTTGAAGGATGTCCTCGGCTCGTTGACGTCGGTGTTGGTTTGTGAAGGTGCGCTTTAGCTCCTCCACGCATGTCTCCCACGTCGTGAGGGAAGCCTCGTGGTTCTCAAACCATTGTCTTGACGTTCCCTCGAATGCGAAATAAAGGCTTTGGAGGCGCTGTTCTGCCGTCCAAGCGTTGTAGCGGGCCACACATTCGTAGTGCTGCAGCCAGTCTTCTACGTCCTCGTAGATTTCACCGTGGAATGGCGTCGGCACACGGGGAACCACAGGCAGGAAGACGTAGGACGGTGCTGCTTGGGGGTTTTCCGTCGGCTGGGCCATGGAGTTCATCGTCGGCTTCGGTAGCTTCTTTGTTTCGTCCGGTAGTGGTCAAAACTCAGGGCGTTGTCCTTGCAGACGCTGGCTTGCCCGAGGCCCTGCCTCTTCCACGAGTCGACGACTTGGAGTGGGACTTGCCGAACGGGTCCTCGGAGGGGTACGGTTGAGAAACATAGAGTGCGTACCCCGCACCTCCACCAAAATGTTACGAATGACAAGTGATGAGGCGGCAAATAACTGAGTAAACTAAACGTTTAATCGGGCGAACTTGTGCCCAAAATAAAGAAGGAAACAAAAGATAACAGTAGAGCGTCGCGGGCGTCGAAGTCGGCGAAAGAGCAGAGTCGAACGCTGGGGCGAAACTGACTGCGGCTCGCCACGCGGAGCCTCTTATGTACACGCGTGGGGTTCTCGAAGATTCGGCGTAGAAGGTTCTGCGTGTAGAACATTCCGACCTCGAACGAGCAACACGGTTCTCGAATTTACACTTTTGGTATACTGATACTACAAGTATACTCTCAGTGTGGCCTTCGTACTGAATTTATAATTTAAGTGTACTTAAAGTATACTTTCATTAAAAACGCTGCTGGACTGAAAGTATCCTTGTACGTACAAAACTAGTACATGTAGTAGAATCATAGTGGCCGCGGTAAAAAGAAGTTCAAAATCAGTATACAGGAAGTGCACTTAAGTATACTAAAGGTCTACTTTCCGTACCACTATGAAAGGGTAGTCTAGGTTAATGCTCTTATTGATGCAAGTGTTCCTGGACTCTCATTTATTCCTTTTTCTATAGTATTCAATTTGTATATGAGGTATGACTCTCACTGTTCGCGCTCCCGGTTTGATATAAATCCAGTTTCCAGTAATGCCACAGATAATTCATTGAAAGAATGCTCTGGGAGACGGAGGTGTTTTGAAAGAGGGAGGCCTGGATTAGTTTTAGAGTGAGATTTGTAGTTGTTAAACCGTAGTCTAAACGCTGTCTCGGTCTGTCCTACGTATTGCATTTTGCATGCTCTACATTCTTGGAAGTACACTACGTTTGAAGAGTTGCATGTAAGTTCCCCTTTCATTTTCATTGAGTACTGCAAATGCGTGCTTTTGGCTGTGTCTGTTTGTTGGATTTGTAGGCAGATTAAACACTGCGGTGTATTACAGGGCCTGCATTCGTTGTGTCACGGTGCAGAATTTAACCGAGAATTTACTAGCGTGTCTCTAATGTTGCGCGATCGTCTATAGACCACCCCCCGGTGAGGAGGGAAATGCGTGTTTTAGGTGGTCACTTTGCTCGAGCATGTGTAGTGTCGTCTTTAAAAATATTTACGTTAGGATAGTTAGTGCTATTGGTGAGACACAGATTTGTGCGTTGTGTGTTGCTCTGTGGGGATCGTCCTCCAGGAGATCGCTGTGGTTCAACATTCTGGCTTTATGAATTGCATTACCAAGTACACTTTAATACTACTAAAAGTGTACTTTTAGTAGTATTAAAGTACTAAAGTAGTAAAATACTAAAAGTAAAAGTATATCTGTACTAAAAGCACGCTCTTAGTGTAATCCTAAAAGTATAATTTCAGCATGCTAAAGGTATACTTTCAGCGTGGTCCTGGGAATATACGTTTAGTATGCTTAAAGTGTACTTCAATATATTAGAAGTATCCTTTTAGCATACTAAATATAAAGTATACTTTTAGTATACTGAAGTATACTTCATACTAAAAGATTACAGTATACTAGAAGTATCCTGAAGTATAGACCAACACGCGGCCCTGACGTCACGCAGCTGCGGTGGCGCTGTCGACAGCACTGCGCATGCACAGACGCTTCACTTCACGCGAATTCGGTTTCTGCGCACGCGCAGTGCCCACACCCGGTGTGGGCAAACGCGCGCTTGTTTGTAAACAGCGTGCCGGTCTATACATTAGTGTGATCTTGAAAGTATACTTCAGCATACATCTGTATACTTTCAGTATACTAAAAGTATAATTCAGTATATACGAAACTATGCTGAAGTATACATCTGTATACTTTTGCTCTCCCAGTATATTAAAAGTATACTTCAATAAGTATACTTTCAGTATCCTAAAGTATGCTAAAGTATGCTAAAAGGATACTTCTTATATATTGAAGTATACTTTTAGCATACTAAAAGTATACTTTGAAGATCACACTGAAAGTATACTTTTAGAATGCTAAAAGTGTACTTTCAAGACCATACTAAGAGTGTTCTTTTAGTATATATTAAAATATATTTCAGTAGATTAGAATAGTGCTTTTAGTACACTTTTACTTTGACTTTCATTATTTTAGTACTTTAGTACTTTAATACTACTAAAAGTACACTTTTAGTATACTGATACTAAAAGTATACTCTCAGCGTGGCCTTTGTACTGAATGTATATTTTAAGTGTACTTAAAGTATACTTCCAGTAAAAATGGTGCTGGACTGAAAGTATCCTTGTCCAAACAAAACTAGTACATGTAGGAGAATCATAGTGGCCGCGGTAAAAAGTAGTTCAAAATCAGTATACAGGAAGTTCACTTAAGTATACTAAAGGTCTACTTTTAGTACCACTATTAAAGGGTAGTCTAGGTTATTGCTCTTATTGATGCAAGTGTTCCTGGACTCTCATTTATTCCTTTTTCTATAGTATTGAATTTGTATATGAGGTATGACTCTCGCTGTTCGCGCTCCCGGTTTGATCGAAATCCAGTTTCCAGTAATGTCACAGATAATTCATCGAAAGAATGCTCTGGGAGACGGAGGTGTTTTGAAAGAGGGAGGCCTGGATTAGTTTTAGAGTGAGATCTATAGTTGTTAAAGCGTAGTCTAAACGCTGTCTCGGTCTGTCCTACGTATTGCATTTTGCATACTCTACATTCTAGAAAGTATATGCTTGAAGAGTTGCATGTCAGTTCCCCTTTAATTTTCATTGAGTACTGCGAATGCGTGCTTTTGGCTGTGTCTGTTTGGTGAATTTGTAGGCAGATTTAAACACTGCAGTGTATTACAAGGCCTGCATTCGTTGTGTCGCGGTGTAGAGTTTAACCGAGAATTTACTAGCATGTCTCTAATGTTGTGTGATCGTCTATAGATCACCTCGGTGATGAGGGAAATGCGCGTTTTTGGCGGTCACTTTGCTCGAGCATGTTGTAGTGTCGTCTTTAAAAATATTTAAGTTAGGATAGTTAGTGCTATTGGTGAGACACAGATTTGTGCGTTGTGTGTTGCTCTGTGGGGATTGTCCTCCAGGAGATCGCTGCGGTTCAACATTCTGGCTTTATAAATCGCATTATAAATTACACTGTAATACTACTAAAAGTGTACTTTTAGTAGTATCAAAGTACCAAAAGTACTAAAATACTAAAAGTAAAAGTAAAAATGTACTATAAGCACGCTTTTAATATACTGATGTACATTTCTGATATTTACTAAAAGTACACCCTTAGTGTGGTCTTAAAAGTATACTTATGGCATACTTCAGTATACTAAAAGTATACTTCATACGAAAAGGACACTTCATACAAAAAAGAATACAATATACTAGAAGTATCCTGAAGTATACTTTAGTGTAGTCTTGGAAGTATACTTCAGTATACTGAGTATGCTGAAGTATATTTCTGTATACTTCTGTATACATCTGCACTCTGAATATACTAAAAGTATACTTCAGTATATACTGAACTATGCTGAAGTATACTTCTGTATACTTTTGCTCTCTCAGTATTCTAAAAGTATGCTTTAGTAAGTATACTTCTCTTACTTCAGTAAGTATACTTTTAGTATACTGAAGTAAGTATACTTTTAGTATACTGAAGTAAGTATACGTTTAGTATACTGAAGTATGCTAAAAGATACTTCTAATATATTGAAGTACACATTTAGCATACTAAAAGTATGCTTTCAAGACCACACTGAAAGTATACCTTTAGTATGCTAAAAGTATACTTTCAAGACCACACTAAGAGTGCTCTTTTAGTATATATCAGAAATATACTTCAGTATATTAAAACGTGCTTTTAGTACACTTTTACTTTTAGTATTTTAGTACTTTAGTACTTTAATAGTACTAAGTACTTTAGTAATTTAATAGTACTAAAAGTATACTTTTAGTATACTGATACTAAAAGTATACTCTCAGTTTGGCCTTTGTACTGAATGTATATTTTAAGTGTACTTAAAGTATACTTCCAGTAAAAATGGTGCTGGACCGAGAGTATCCTTGTCCGTACAAAACTAGTACATGTAGTAGAATCATAGTGGCCGCGGTAAAACGTAGTTCAAAATCAGTATACAGGAAGTGCACTTAAGTAGTCTATGTTATGTATGTTGACTAACAGCCAGCGCTCCCTGGCTCCTGTGCTCTCGTGGCTACCGGCCGAGGATGAAGTGATGTGGCGCGCGCTCTCGAACATTCCATCGACGACTCACCCGAAGCAGCATCTCAGTCTATGTTCTAGACTATGCTCTAAATAAACATAGTCTGGTACATAACATGGTGTCAGAAGTGAACCGGTAGACGCACCGACGCACCAGCCTCCATCGACGCACCAACGACGCAACGCAACAACGACGCAACAACGACGCACCAGCCGCAACATGGCAGGTGTCTTTATCCAGCCGCCATCAGCGTTCGAGCCCAACACAGAAAACCCAGCGATCTCGTGGGAGGAATGGCGATCCTCTTACCTTATCTACGAGGCAGCCTGCGAGTACGCCAAGAAACCAAAAGCAGCACTGAAAGCGCTCCTCCTCCATGTACTTGGACCACAGGCACGTCGAATATACCAGACGTTTCCACCGCCTCCAGCCTTACACGCAGAAGCCGCAGCCTTCTTCAACGAGGTCGAATACATCTTTGAGCAGTTTGACGCGCTCTACAAACCGTACAAGAACGTAACCCAAGCAACTGCCATCTTTAACTCGATGACACAACAGGCGGGCGAGTCCATTGTTGATTTAGTCACTGAGCTCCGACTTCAGGCTCAACGTTGCGACTTCGGCAGCACGGGGGATCGGCTCATTGGTGACAGGATTTTTGTCAGGATTCAAGACTCGGCACTTCGCGAACGGCTTTTCCGCGAGCAGAACCTCACTCTTGAAAGAATAATATCAACCTGCAAAGCTGCAGAAATATAAAAAAAAAACATGTCAAGGATCTCCAGGCAATTGCACCTAAGACAGTGGTAGACGAGATGCATCGGATCAATTGGCGAGACGCCAATTTTGACCGCGAACAACGGCGCCGGTACATTTACCCGACACAATCGCCGCAACAGCAACAACGTCCGGCACAACCGCAACAGCATCCACAGCACCCGTCTACAACCCGGCCATGTTCGAGGTGTGGTATGGTGCATGCCCCTAGAAATTGTCCTGCCTATGGGAGCAGCTGCTTTCGGTGCGGGAAATTCGGGCACTTTGCCTCTGTATGTCGACAAACAAGATCTGGCCCAGCGAACCACATATCCAGTCTTGACAACGACGGTTCCTTTCTGGGACAGCTGACCGTGGACAACGTTTTGACAACCTCTTGGACGGCCACAGTTGATGTTCACAACAACAAGGTCACCTTCAAACTGGACACAGGGGCTGACGTAAACATCCTTCCCAGGCCTGTTATTGGAAAATGGAACCAACCACCAAAGGTAGAACCCACCTGCGTCAGGGTCTCCACCTACACTGGCGATCATCTGCCGATCAGTGGAGAGTGCATTCTACAAACAAAGACAATAAACCTCAGCCGCAACTTGAGATACCTGGTTGTGGACCTTAATGTTATCCCGATTCTTGGTGCTAAGGCATGCCAGGATCTTCAGCTGATACAGCAACTTCGGCACCTTGACTCGTCGAGCGAATCAACCGACGCTGGAGCACCTACTGCTAAGTATTTGGCCGCAACTGACGTAATCAATGACTTTCAGGATGTGTTTACTGGAATTGGTCAGCTTCCGGGAACTGTGACAATCACGCTCCAAGACGGAGCAGTACCTTCTATCGCTGCTCCCCGCAAGATTCCACTAGCTATCATAGAGAAAGTAAAGGCGGAGCTTGACAAGATAGAACATGACAACATCATCACAAAGGTCACTGCGCCAAGAAATTGGGTTAACCCCTTAGTAGTGGTACCGAAGAAAGATGGCAGCCTACGGATATGCCTTGACCCCAGACAGCTGAATAACGCCATCAAACGTCAGCATTATCGCATTCCGACGAAGGAGGAACTGTTCGCTCACTTGAGTGGATGCACTGTGTTCACTCTCCTTGATGCGAAATCAGCTTTTTGGCAGCTGACACTGTCTGAGGAGAGTTCGTACATTTGCACTTTCGGAACTCCTTGGGGCCGGTGTCGCTTCTTGCGGCTCTCATTCGGACTAACAAATGCACCCGAACTCCTACAACGTGCCATGAATGACATCTTCGCCAGCATGCCATGCTGCATGCCATCCTACAACGTGCCATGAATGACTTGGACGACATTCTCATCCCATCAAAGACAATGAACGAACACATTAAGCAGCTGCATCTAGTTCTGCTGACTACACGCAAGTACAACCTCAAACTCAATGCGAAGAAAATGCAAGTAGCAGTGTCCACCATCTCCTACCTGGGACATCAGCTAACGGCAGACGGAATTCAAGCTGACGCTGCGAAAATAGAGGCCATAATTGCTATGCCAGTGCCCGAAAATAAGGCAGAGCTGCTCAGATTCCTGGGTATGGTCACTTACCTTACCAAATTCATGCCAAATGCCTCAAGTGAAATGGCACGCCTGAGACAGCTACTAAAGACCGACGTCCCATGGCACTGGGATGAGAACCTGACGTTATAGTTCATCAAAATCAATCGTATGATCACCAAGACACCTGTCCTGCGCTTCTTTGACAAGACCAGGGGCATTGTAGGTTCAGCAGATGCGTGCTCACACGGAGTTGGTGGTGTTCTCCTGCAAGAAGGCCATCCAGTTGATTATGCCTGAGCCGCTCTGACCCCTACTCAACAGAAGTACGCACAAATTGAAAAAGAGCTACTGGCCATAGTTTTTGCCTGTGAGCACTTCCATTATTACACCTACGGTAGAATCGTAACCGTTCAGACTGACCATAAGCCTTTGATTGGTTACAACAAAAAGACTTCGAGAAGATCACACCACGGCTACAGCGTCTTCTTCTCCGGCTTCAGCGATACGATGTCCGTCTGACATACGTCCCAGGAAGAGAGCTCACCGTCGCTGACCCGCTTTCTCGAGCACCTGCCAACACAAGCTCATGCCGAGACTCTGAGCCCGGAGAGAGTCTGGGGATCTGTACACTAGTCAACGCATCGACAACAAAACTGGAACAGATTCGTCAGGCAACAGCTGCAGATCAGATGTTGCAGCAAGTCTCCAGGTACATACGAGAAGGTTGGCCGGAAGAGCGCTCAGTTCAAGTGAGGGTAAAACTCTTTTTGCATTGCAAAGATGAACTGCACATATGTGAATGCCTAATATGCCGTGACCAGCGACTGGTTCTACCTACCTCATGTCAGCAGGATGCTCTAGAGAAACTACATGGAGCACACCGTGGCGTTGTGTCATGTAAGAACAAGGCACGAGAGGCTCTTTACTGGCCCTCAATGAACAAAGACATTGAGCAGATGGTCCAGCGGTGCGAGCATTGCCAGCGCTACCAGCGACAAAACCAACATGAACAACTTGCTGATCGTAACTTGCCTGACCGCCCATGGCAAAAGATCGCAGCTGATCTTTTCTACTTTAACATATCGACTTACTTACTCATCGTGGATTACTTTAGCGAGTATGTGGAACTACAACCCATGGCGTCCGCCTGCACTGAAGCTGTCATCACCGCTATGGAAGCTGTGTGCACCAGATTTGGAATACCTGATGAACTGGTCTGTGACAATGGACCGCCATTTAATGCAGCGAAATTCAAAGAGTTCCTCACCAGCTGGGACATCACCTGCAATCCCAGCTCACCCTACTATGCCAGATCGAATGGACTTGCTGAAAGATCCATTCAGACCATAAAGCACTTACTTCAGAAAGCTGTATAAGATGAAAAAGACCTCTTTGTGGAGCTTATGGATGTTAGAAGCACTCCCATGGATGGGCTGAAGTCGCCTGCAGAGCGCCTAATGGGTAGAAAAATCCGCACACTGATCCCGATGAATCCAACTCAACTGCAACCCCAATACAACTGCACCGAAGCCCAATCTCGTCTACAGTTTCGTCAGGAACGGCAGCATCGGCACGGGGATAAGAGAACCAAGCCCCTGGTTGCACTTCAGAAAGGCCAAAAAGTGTGGTTTCAGCACTGTGGCAAGTAGACACCAGGCTACATTAATTCTGTGGGACACCAGCACCGCTCATACGTTGTGATGACACCGGAAGGCACCATGTAAAGGCGCAACAGGTATCACATCCGACCCGCTCACAGTCATCCGCCAAGAGCGACTGTTACAGCCGAGGATTACTATGCCGTAGCTCCTTCTCCACTTGCAGCCAGGCCACAGTCACCGCCACCCCCTACGGGCAGCAGACTCGTACCAGCACTACTACACACGAGCAGGTAGAAAAGTGGTGAAACCGCTAAGATTCATACAATGAAGATCTCAAGTGCTTCGGAATTTTTTTTAATTTTGTGTGTTAAGTCAATTTGTTTGTTTGTTTGTTTTTAAAGGGGGGCGTGTTATGTATGTTTACTAACAGCCAGCGCTCCCGGGCTCCTGTGCTCTCGTGGCTACCGGCCGAGGATGAAGTGATGTGGGCGCGCTCTCGAACATTCAATCGACGACTGCACCGAAGCAGCATCTCAGTCTATGTTCTAGACTATGCTCTAAATAAACATAGTCTGGTACATAACAGTCTAAAGGTCTACTTTTAGTACCACTATGAAAGGGTAGTCTAGGTTAATGCTATTATCGATGCAAGTGTTCCTGGACTCTCATTTATTCCTTTTTTATAGTATTGAATTTGCATATATGGTATGACTCTCGCTGTTCGCGCTCCCGGTTTGATCTAAATCCAGTTTCCAGTAATGTCACAGATAATTCATCGAGAGAATGCTCTGGGAGACGGATTAGTTTTAGAGTGAGTTCTGTAGTTGTTAAAGCGAAGTCTAAACGCTGTCTCGGTCTGTCCTACGTATTGCATTCTGCATACTCTACATTCTAGCAAGATCACTACGTTTGAAGAGTTGCATGTCGATTTCCCTTTAATTTTCATTGAGTACTGCGAATGCGTGCTTTTGGCTGTGTCTGTTTGTTGAATTTGTAGGCAGATTTAAACACTGCGGTGTATTACACGGACAGCATTCGTTGTGTCGCGGTGTAGTGTTTAACCGAGAATTAACTAGCGTGTCTCTAATGTTGCGTGATCGTCTATAGATCACCCCCGGTGTTGAGGGAACTGCTCGTTTTAGGCGGTTACTTTGCTCAGCATGTTGTAGTGTCGTCTTTAAAAATATTTACGTTAGGATAGTTAGTGCTATTGGTGAGACACAGATTTGTGCGTTGTTTTGCTCTGTGGGGATTGTCCTCCAGGAGACCGCTGCGGTTCAGCATTCTGGCTTTATGGATCGCATTATCAATTACACTCTTTATACAACTAAAAGTGTACTTTTAGTAGTATTAAAGTACGAAAAATACTAAAAGTAAAAGTAAAAGTGTACTGAAAGCACGCTTTCAATATACTGAAGTATATTTCTGAAATATACTAAAAGTACATTCTTAATGTGGCCTTAAAAGCGTACTTTCATCATGCTAAAGTTATACTTTCAATGTGGTCCTGAAAATATACCTTTAATATGCTTAAAGTGTACTTCGAAGTATCCTTTTACATACTAAAAGGATACTTCATACTATACTCAAAGGATACTTCATACTAAAGGATACTAAAAGAATACTTCATACTAAAAAAGTACAGTATACTAGAAGTATCCTGAAGTATACTTTAGTGTGATCTTGAAAGTATACTTCAACATACTTCTGTATAATTTTAGTATGCTAAAAGTGTACTTCAGTATATACTAAACTATGCTGAAGTATACTTCTGTATACTTTTGGTTTCTCAGTATATTAAAAGTATATTTCAGTAAGTATACTTCAGTAAGTATACTTTTAGTATAATAAAGTATGCTAAAAGTATACTTCTAATATATTGAAGTAGACTTTTAGCATACTAAAAGTATACTTTGAAGACGACACTGAAAGTATGCTTTTAGTATGCTAAAAGTATACTTTCGAGACAACACTAAGATTGTTCTTTTAGTATATATTAGAAATATACTTCAGTATATTAAAAGAGTGCTTTTAGTACACTTTTACATTTACTTTTAGTATTTTAGTACTTTAGTACTTTAATACTACTAAAAGTACACTTTTGGTATACTGATACTAAAAGTATACTCGCAGTGTGGCCTTTGTACCGAATGTATACTTTAAGTGTACTTAAAGTAAATTTCCAGTACAAATGGTGCTGGACTGAAAGTATCCTTGTCCGTACAAACCTAGTGCATGTAGTAGAACCATAGTGGCCGCGATAAAAAGTAGTTCAAAATCAGTATACATGAAGTGCACTTAAGTATACTAAAGGCCTACCTTCAGTACCACTATGAAAGGGTAGTCTAGGTTAATGCTCTTATTGGTGCAAGTGTTCCTGGACTCTCATTTATTCCTTTTTCTATAGTATTGAATTTGTATATGATGTATGACTCTCGCTGTTCGCGCTCCCGGATTGATCTAAATCCAATTTCCAGTATTGTCACAAATAATTCATCGAAAGTATCCTCTGGGAGACGGAGGTGTTTTGAAAGAGGGAGGCCTGGACTAGATTTAGAGTGAGATTTGTAGTTGTTAAACCGTAGTCTAAACGCTGTCTCGGTCTGTCCTAAATATTGCATTTTGCATAATATACATTCTTGCAAGTACATTACGTTTGAAGAGATGCATGTCAGTTCCCCTTTCATTTTCATTGAGTACTGCAAATGCGTGCTTTTGGCTGTGTCTGTTGAATTTGTAGGCAGATTAAACACTGCGGTGTATTACAGGGCCTGCATTGGTTGTGTGACGGTGTAGAGTTTAACCGAGAATTTACTAGCGTGTCTCTAATGTTGCGTGATCGTCTATAGATCACCCCCGGTGGGGAGGTAAATGCGCGTTTTAGGTGGTCACTTTGCTTGAGCATGTTGTAGTGTCGTCTTTTAAAATATTTACGTTAGGATGGTTAGTCCTATTGGTGAGACACAGATTTGTGCATTGTGTGATGCTCTGTGGGGTTTGTCCTCCAGGAGATTGCTGCGGTTCAACATTCTGGCTTTATGGATCGCATTATCAACTACACTTTAATACTACAAAAAGTGTACTTTTAGTAGTATTTAAGTGCTAAAGTACTAAAATACGAAAAGTAAAAGTAAAAGTGTACTAACACCACGCTTTCAATATACTGAAATATATTTCTGAAATATACTAAAAGTACATTCTTAGTGTAGTCTTAAAAGTATACTTTCAGCATGCTAAATGTATACTTTCAATGTGGTCCTGAAAATATACTTTTAGTATGCTTAAAGTGTACTTCAATATATTAGATGTATCCTTTTAGCATACTAAGTGTAAAGTATACTTTTAGTATACTTCAATATACTAAAAGTAAACTTTATACTAAAAGGATACTTCATACTAAAAGTGTACAGTATACTAGAAGTATTCTGAAGTATACTTTAGTGTGATCTTGAAAGTATACTTCAGCATACTTCTGCATACTTTCAGTATACTAAAAGTACACTTCAGTAAATACTAAACTATGCTGAAGCATACTTTTTTATACTTTTGTTCTCTCAGTATATTAAAATATACTTCAGTAAGTATACTTTTAGTATACTAAAGTAAGCTAAAAGTATACTTCTAATATATTGAAGTAAACTTTTAGCATACTAAAAGTATTCTTTGAAGACCACGCTAAAAGTATACCTTTAGTATGCTAAAAGTATACTTTCAAGATCACACTAAGAGTGTTCTTTTAGTATATATTAGAAATATACTTCAGTATATTAAAAGAGTGCTTTTAGTACACTTTTACTTTTACTGTTAGTATTTTAGTACTTTAGTACTTTAATACTACTAAAAGTACACTTTTTGTATACCGATACTAAAAGTATACTTTCAGTGTGGCCTTTGTACTGAATGTATATTTAAAGTGTACTTAAAGTATACTTACAGTAAAAATAGTGCTGGACTGAAAGTACCCTTGTCCGTACAAAACTAGTACATGTAGTAGAATCATAGTGGCCGTAGTAAAAAGTAGTTCAAAATTAGTAAACAGGAAGTGCACTTAAGTATACTAAAGGTCCACTTTCAGTACCACTATGAAAGGGTAGTCTAGGTTAATGCTCTTATTGATGCAGGTGTTCCTGTACTCTCATTTATTCCTTTTTCTATAGTATTGAATTGGTATATGAGGTATGACTATCGCTGTTCGCGCTCCCGGTTTGATCTAAATCCAGTTTCCAGTAATGTCACAGATAATTCATTGAAAGAATGCTCTGGGAGACGGAGGTGTTTTGAAAGAGGGAGGCCTGGATTAGTTTTAGAGTGAGATCTGTGGTTGTTAAAGCGTAGTCTAAACACTGTCTCAGTCTGTCCTACGTATTGCATTTTGCATGCTCTACATTCTAGCAAGTACACTACGTTTGAAGAGTTGCATGTCAGT
The DNA here is from genome assembly GCA_013358835.2 of Ixodes persulcatus. Taxonomy (NCBI): domain Eukaryota; kingdom Metazoa; phylum Arthropoda; class Arachnida; order Ixodida; family Ixodidae; genus Ixodes; species Ixodes persulcatus. The sequence goes on from JABSTQ010003287.1 coordinate 20,139, forward strand.
TCCCCTTTAATTTTCATTGAGTACTGCGGATGCGTGATTTTGGCTGTGTCTGTTTGTTGAATTTGTAGGCAGATTAAGCACTGCGGTGTATTACAGGGCCTGCATTCGTTGTGTTGCGGTGTAGTGTTTAACCGATAATTTACTAGCGTGTCTCTAATGTTGCGTGATCGCCTATAGATCCTGCTGGTGGGGAGGGAAATTCGCGTTTCAGGCGGTCACTTTGCTCGAGCATGTTGTAGTGTCGTCTTAAAAAATATTTACGTATTGATAGTTAGTGCTTTTGGTGAGACACAGATTTGTGCGTTGTGTGGTGCTCTGCGGGGACTGTCCTGCAGGAGATCACTGCGGTTCAATATTCAGGCTTTATGAATCGCATTATCAATTACACGTGGTGGATATTTTTGATGTGTAAACATTTTCTTGAGGTTTTGAGCGCTCGTGTCAAAATCATCTTTGTTTGAAGAGATACGTTTGAAACGGTGGGCCTGACTATAGGGTATGCTGTTCTTGCAGTGACGTGGGTGGTTACTCTTGTATTGAAGGTAATGTTGCCTATCTGTTGGCTTGCGATAAGGCTTTGTTGTTAATTTCCCATCCTCTATTGTAAGCATCACATCTAAGAAGTTAATCTCGGTTTGGGAGTAAGTGTGAGTAAAAGGGATGTGTGGGTGGACAGCGTTGAAATTAACTATGAAGCCTTGCAGGTCCGCCTCGCCGTGTGTCCAGATAACAATATATCATCTATGAATCGTTTGTACCGTATTGGTTTTAATGGGTAATCGCACAAAAGTTCGACTTTAACTTCCCTAAAAAATGTTAGCATAACTGGGTGCCATCTTGGTGCCCATTGCGGTACCGCTAACCTGTCCAAAATATTCATTATTACATTCAAATACACTTAGTTCTAAAACAAGTCCTGTTAGGGTCGCAATGACGTGACCATCTGGGCTCTCTGGTTTTCTTTGGGACTCGTACATATCTATTAACGAAGCTATTCCGTCGTCGTGTGGAATGTTTGTGTACAATGAAGACACTTCCAGGGTTACAAGATATCGAATAACGTAACAGCGCAAAACAAGAAAAACACTCGCAAACTCAGACACACCAAAAATACACACTCACTCGGCGCTGACTCACAACTCTTGGTTTTGTATTTTCTTCTTCTTCTATGCAACTAGACCCGCCTCCTCTTTCTCTATGTCCTAAGAAAGAGATGACGACCTCAAATGCAGATTACAAAACTAAAAAAGAAAAAAGAAAAAAGAAAAAGAAAAAAAAATAACAAATTTAGAAATTATTTAAAATAAGTATTAAAAATTCAAAAGGAAAGAATAATAAAGAATTATCACTGCTGGTGCCTAGGAGAACGTTTGGTTAAATACTCCAGCTCCCTTTGTGAGAGAGTTAAAGATGGTCTGCTGACAGACTTGTCATTGTGTCCTTCGATGCTTGCTGCCTCGATAATTTCCCTGGTGAGCTGATTGGGGCTTCTTCCCAGCCCAGTGCAGTTGCTCAAACGAGCCGAACACCCACAGTCCCTACAGTGCACGCCCAAATGTCCAGAGTTGGAGTTGACGACGTTGTTGGCATGCTCCCGAAGGCGGTCATTCAGACACCTACCAGTCTGTCCTATGTACACTCGCCCACAGGAAAGTGGGAAGGAATAAATTACTCCTTCTACACAGGGAACAAAGTTGGTTCGGTGCTTTTTGGTGCAACTTACAGTGGTATGTGAATTAGAATTTACTTTTTTACATAGGCTGTAGAGTTTTTTTGGGGCCGAAAAGACTACATCTACATTAACTCAATTCGCTGCCCTCTTAAGGCTATGTGAGAATGCCCGCTTCTAGTTAGTTAGAGCCTTGAGAAATAGGAAATCAAAGAAAGTGTCGAATGGCCTGTGGCCGAGTAGCTGAGTCACAGTCCGCTGCAATACGAGTCTGGCGGTGGTTGACTTGAAATAGTAGGATGACTGATGCAGCAGTGAAATTCGACAGATATCGGTATGCGTCTGCGCCTGTAATATTGCACTGCTCAAGGGTACGTCATCCGCCGACGTGAACGTGATCCGCCGCTCTGGTGATCCGATAACCAGGAAGGAGGCCAGACTTGGCCTCTCTGTGCCGACCCAGACTTCGTACACCTGCGACTCGTCTCGAGCGCGCTGTTTCGTGGGGAGCTCGCACCTGTGCCAGACATCTCAGGTCGCAATCAACGAGGTCCCTGTTTGGATGATGCTAAGCGAAACTTGAGGACTGCCATTTATGCGTTGGAGGCGGAAGGTCGGCAGGAAGGAACGTCACAACAGAAATGCCACCGTATCGATTTTTCAACCGTAACCGAAGATGAGACCTGTGCTCCAGGATGCTTCAGGCGGTCCACTATTCTCGAAAATTCCAAATGCAACTGCCTGCATGATCTTCAACGAGGTCACCTACAACGAAAGTACGTATTGTCCTTTCATACAGCAGCGTGCGGGGAAAGTTTCATGTTCAAGGCAACACCTACAGATACAAGAATACTAATTCCTTCCATCGTGACGTCATGTGATCAGTGTTGACAGGGGCGCCCTTATTGAACAGGGGAGTGGTGATGTTATGAATTTATGATAGAATATATTTAGAGGTCGAAGTATTTTCACATCACTCGTCAGACAGACAGTATGACAGGGAAGGTACCGCGGCCAATCTTTGATGGAACGTTTTTTTGAACCTGAAGGCTCCTCTCCGTCCGGAGCCACTACCTTCAAGGTGAAGTGCCATGCGTGCGGGATAGTAATTTTGGGATACAAAATTTCAACTTACTTAAAGCCTCATCTCAGTTTGCGTCTCAAAGAAATTTGAAAATTGTATTGCATTATCAGTATTTGTATTTCTGCCCTCCCTCAAATGTATTCAAGTATTTGTATTTCCCAAGACGTTTTGCCTTTTTTTAAAATGTATTTCCGATACTATCGCGATGCATTTTTACAGATATATTTGAGTATCAGTACTTTAGCTACTATTTTCATCTGTCCCAGTTTTGTATTTCCAAATACATTTTTGAGTATTTCCGCCCAACAATGCAACAAAATGTAGTTGTCAAGTGCCTTTTTTACGTTTAGGAATTAGAGGAATGGAATGGAACGATTCAGCCATTCCAGGAGTGGGAATGGGCCCAGTGTCCCCATTCCTAGGAGTTGAAAGGAATGGAATTATCGAAAACTCTAATTCCCCGCAACGGAATTGGAATGGAATGGGGGCGCCCATTCCGCAACACTGCTTCACAACGTGAGTCATTATACTATTTCAAGTCAAACACCACCAAACGTGCTGCAACGGGCTCTGATTCAGCTTTGCCGGCTGGATGTACTGTGTCCGCTAAGGCAATAGAGACGGTTAGCAGCGGGCTTTGGATGCCAGGAAATAATGACTCAAGAAATCTCTACCTATGAACCTGCGGCAGCAGATGCTCTGACTCCACTGCTGGCACGACACCTGGTTTGAGTCCCCGACTACGCAACACTTCTCAGAAGACATAAGATGACGAATAGAAAAATTGTTTGGAGTATCGGAAGGAACCTTGGTCAGCGTAGTAAGAATGCCCCAGCATCTCCATGACCCTGGTGCTCTCATAAGTAAAACAAAGAATGCGTTCGGACTTGTTTTTTTTTTGTTTTGAGGGGGGAGGGGGAGTATTTTTAGAAACGAAACGAAATACATTGCATCCTGATTGTATCGCGATAGAAAAAAAAGTTCAAAACGTATTTCGATACCGGAATACAGATACTGGTGAAAAAATGTATCGCAAAACAGAAATGCAGATATCAAAAGTATTTCTCAAATAATATCCCTATACATTTGTATCGCGATACTGCCCAACCCTGCTATAGCATAAATAGTTATTCTTTGCGGTGTGGTGTCCGTGAAATATTTATGATTTTTTTCTCATTTATTACAAATGCTGGGTGTAGACCTGCAAAACATTTTTACTGCCCCAGAAGCACTTTTAGAAGCAAATTCCAGTGACAACGAACCATGCAGAAGAGATATGGATAATATAAACGGGGGCAGAATTTCTGTGCCCCTCGAGAAGCAAAATTAATTAAAGCGTGAGACAGTCACATATCCGAGCTTTCCACTTTGAATATATTGTTTCAGTTTCAACTGGCTTTTTTCATTTCGGGAGTATTTTTAAAATAATATCAATTTGAGGATTTCAAAGAGAATATAGTTTCATCTTAAACTTCCTCAATGTCATATGAATTACATAGATCACTAAATCGAAATTGTTTGAATCTAATTTTGGTTTGTTTGCAGTAGAGATGCATCGGGATTTTTGAGTCATTAAATTTAGGCACACTTTAGAAATACATAAAAAAAACGTTGTTCTGATTCGCGCACTGAGTCTAGTTTTTGCTTGGCTTGATCTTTGACCTGAAGTGTTTTTGTTTTGTAAACAGCAGAATATGCAGTATACAGAGTGCAGAAAAGTTCTGTGGCTTTAGGTTATACACAGCACCAACGTGTTGACATGTTTCATCATAACACATTATGCCATCACCTTCTAAATTTTGAAACAAATATTGCAATATGCTTGTTTTTTTCAAATCAAGGGTAACGTTTAAAAGTCAGTTTTAATACTTAAGTTGTTTCTCATATAGTTTGGTAGTTATCCCCTGGCGACGGGACCTGGCGTCGGTATCCGTAATATTAATGACCAGGGATGAATTTAAAATGTAGTGTAGTGTCATGTCTTTTGACGAATGGTAAGAGGGATTCATACTTTGAAGCACATATAAAATTGGCCGTTGTACAACATCACAATCCGCATACACGGTGCATGTCAATTTTGTGGCCAGTTAAACGGCAAAGCGCTATGTTAGTCACAGGTTTCAAATGTTATATAAGGTATTGCGTATTCACAATAGTTTTCCATGTATAACACCTCTATCTAATTTATCCGAAAATAAACGGAGAACCGTCTAACAACGTTATATAAGTTTAAAAGAAAATTTCTTCATTCCTCCTAATAAATTAAAATGAAGTGACGACATAATCACAAATACAAATACTTGAATTCACTTTTAATTAAATTTTCAAGGCATATTCCTGCTAATGAAAAGGAATACCTTGAAGAGATTCAGGTGTATACACTATTCGTTTGCAGAAATAATTGTGTATAATTATCTGAAATAAACACCGTACACACTGAGAAAAGATATCATTAGAAACTGTTATGGTAATGAAGATTTTGTTCTTTAGAACATGCATTATAACAGCCATATCACAAGGCGGCTGAAAAGAAATGCATTAGAGCATTTCTGCATTTTTAAATGGAAACACTACGGATTGTGAGATAATTTTTTTTCGGCGTGCAGAGCTTGAAAAAACCAGAACTTCTTATTGAAAAAAATCATGAAAGTGTTGAAAGTTATTTCACCGCCGCGTTCCTTTCTTGTTTGCAGAGTAGAAAAAAAACATGACTTCACACACTACGTCATCATTAAATAATTGCTTTTCTTCCCCGAGATTTGATCTCAGAAAGCAAAATAGAGATAAAAAGAGTTTAAGGTTCACAAATTTCCACTTTAGATGTCCATATCAAATATATTAACTGGGTGATTTTAGACAAGATCGACCAAAGGGTGGCTGGTCGACATTTTAAAATCAACTGATGTTTTATATGTCATTGTCTTGTGTGTGATATAAACGAATCAACACTTAATTTTGACCAGGGAAGAGGAAAAGTGTTAAGGCACGAAGAGGTGGACAGTGGCATTAACGCGCACTAATGGAGGGGGCACGTTTGAATGTGAATAACTAAAACGATAAAATAAGGAGAATTTTAATACTTTACACAAACGAACTACGCATGCAGCCTGCTTGTAATATAAGGTAATAATATTTATTTAAATTATATTTCATTTTCTAAACATTTACACACATGGCTGCTCGAACGACAGATGGCAAAAGTTGGAGGGCCGAATGCCACGAAATAATTTAATCACCATCATATATTTTTTCAGATAATATTCTAATTTTATATGACTATTATGTAATATATATATTAGGTATTTGTGTGATACGATAGTCGTGATATATTTAGGAAAACATAAAAAAAATCAAGCAGCCATCAATTTTAATGCAAATAAAAAAACACCTTCGATTTTTTTTTTCCTAATTTGGGTAATCTGTCATATTCTATTCTGGAATTCATTTTTATTAAAAACATGCTGCATTATTTGATTGAGAAGGATGACATAACTCCCGAAAATTGGGTCCTTTTTCAAAGCCTACATTTAGCAGTGCCCTATACGAGAAGTGACTCTGACTTTTACAAACAAAAACAGAAACCTACATTGCAGAAATAACGCTCTTTTTAAAACGTAGCCTAAGTAAATTTTCAGAAGAGCAGCAAATATTTTGTTAAGAAACAATGTTGCTACTTTTTTGTCAATAGGATAACACTCAGAGGCTTCTGGGTATTTTTTTAACTCATTACGCTCAGGCTGCACTACTTTCGTGTTTCATTTACATATACTGTCCAGTCTTGCGCTGTTTCTTCGGGACAACAGTCCCGAAGAAACAGCGCAAGACGTATACGGACTCATAAACGCCACTACGAAACTTTCAGGGGTCCAAAGAGGCCCAGTTTGAACAAAAATGGCTAGCGCTAATCGCTTCCATGAGACGCCACCAGTTTTCATGAAAACGTGGCGCTTTAGTTAAAAAAAACTTGGAGATGTTTTATTGACCTTATGCTAACGAAGTCACACTCAATGCACTCAAACTACAAACGTCAAACCAATCTCGCTCTGAGTCATACAGCCGCCTGTCGGCACAGTCGTTTTTGTTCGTGAAGACCCGCTTGTTGCTAGTTGAGATGTTGATTTCACAACACCTTCCGTGTCACCCCTGGGAGTTCATATAACTTCGTAGACGACTAGAACGTAAACAGGAAAACGGCTGAGACGCACGCAACACCGACCCCAAACCGAACCGATGAAACATACGGTCGCCATATTCGCTTCTCCGCCACTCGCCACTAAGCGCAACGGGCGCACCGCGCGCAAATACCTGACAGACCAGGGGCCCTAATCATGACACCTGGCGAGAAAGTCGGCGAGAAATCTGCTGACCGTGATTGTCCAACGCCGCACTTGCCCATGGCGCCTGCCAATCATAGCCGCCGGATTGCCCGCCGACTTTTTCGCCAAGTGTCCAGATTAGGGCCCCAGAACGACGCCGCGCCGCGAGGTGGGTACGTCATAATGACGTAAAGACGCCTGCACCGGTTGCTATGGATACTGCCGCGAGCCCGGTTTCATCGCCGAACGCTCACTCTCCCGAATATAGCGCTAGAGGTCCAATCCAGATGCCGAAATTTCAGTATCAACCGTTATCTTATTCAAAAGTTATAAGCGATTTTCTGCAATTTACAGCGAAGCTGTTTGGCGCCCGTTTCCGGGTCAAGCGGCGTCGCCGTCGCCGTCGTCGTCGGCGTAGCCACGCGCGTTGCATTATGAGAATAATGCAACCGGGCGTGACCGCGCGTTGCATTATGGGAAAATTTCCTCGCTAAAATTATTGAGAAATTTAGCGAAAATTTTATGCTAAATGGAAGCGGAGAAGGAGAGGAGGAGGGGAGGGTACGGAGGGGGAGGACTGGCATACCCTTCATTCTGTACTCTCGTTTGCTCCTCCTCAAGAGCTGCGCTCTAATTCGGCATGACTGAAAATTGTAAACGTCTTTCATATTTAAATCAGAAAATGGCGACCGATGGAACTCTTATAATACCCGGAGCTCTAAGGCGCCACTTACCAAAAACGGGCACATGTGGGCTCAACTTTCCCATTGAATTTTTTTTGAAAACCACAACTTTTGAATACAATAACAGTTAAGGCTGAAAATTTGACCTCTGGTTCGAACCTCTAGCGCTACATTTTGGCGAAGAAGGAACGCTCGATGATGCATAATTTATTGTTGCGGTTAAAAAATGCTCTCTAATTTTTTCGGGGGACACAATCTATAAAAATATTGTTTTCCAAGTTGATAAATTTCGACTTTTATTTCTTTTACCACTTGAAATGAAACCGCCCATGTGCCAAAAAAAAAATGCAAATATGCCGCTCAATTTTTTTGAGAAAAATATTCCTAAAATAAGCGGGCTTATTCAGCTTATTGCAAAAAAATAAATAGTAACGATATTTTGCGCGGGCGCGGATGCACGTGCATGCACTCGCACGGGTGAGCACTTGCTCCGCAAACATCACAAAAAAAAAAAAGGAGGCGCACTCCAACCATGTTCGCTTTTTCCGGCAACTTAGTCTCCCACCGCCCGCTTCTATTCAATTAGAGCCGGATAATTCTTCAGGTAGGGCCCCGCACTGGTCCCTCGGGCATCGGAAATGCAACCGGCATCACGTAAGTACCACGCGAAGGGCCACCGTCTCCACGGCACTCTTGCCCCTGAGCCGCACCTCGCAATTATTCAGGAAGCCCCGTAGAAACTCACCTTCGGGCCCCTTGGCCCTCGTTTTGGACGTACGGAACAAACCTTTTGCAATGCTGATGCCCCATTCGTACCCATGCACATTTGACGGGAGGAAAAAAAGCTATGTCTGAGAGTTCTTTCAGGAGCAGTTCGGTAGTTACGGTGTACGCGGCAGCCGTTCGTATTTCAAATTTCTCTTTATTCTTTTTTTCCTCCTTTGGAGCATGTATGTTTACTTGTCAGCATAGATAATGCACCAAGCTCAAGCCAGACAGTCACGTTCGCAGGTAATACGCTGTTTCAACAATGAACAAATGCATGGATCTAAGCGGATTAGGAAGATCCGTTATAACGACTGGTGTGCATGCGTGTGCTTGTGCACGTTTCCGAGGACAATTACAATTAAGGCCAATG